>OU426855.1:1829595-1912095 GCA_911387685.1 Dolichovespula media
TTTGACATGATTATATATATATATATATATATATATATATATATATATATATATATATATATATATAATAAAATAAAATAAAATAAATAAAATAATTGATGCGAGCGCTCGTTCGAAACGATATATCTATACATATATGCACTTATGTAAATACACGTATGTATAAGTGGAAGGATATTTTGCGAAAGAAATTTGCGTTAAAAATCGTGATCGAAAGTGAAAGAGACAGGGAGAGAGAAAGGGAGAGGAAGAGAGAGACAGAGAGAGAGAGAGAGAGAGAGAGAGAGAGAGAGAGATTATGAAAATAAAATGTGAAAAATAAAAGGAAATTAGGAGACGCTCTTTTTACTTTTTAGCGTCAAAAATGAAAAGTGGAAAATGAAAAATAAAAGAGGTAAAGTAAGTAGAAAAATAAGATCGTTCGAGTTATAAAAAATACTTAGGACCAAGTTAAGTCTTGTTAATCATTCAGTACTTACATATGTAAGTAGCTTCTACATACGTAGTAAACAAGGACAACAAGAGATCTGACAATTATTAAGTTAAAAGGAATAAAAAATGCGATTTCGATAACTCAGATTTTTCCCAGCTTTTATCGACAAAGATAGGACGATATTGAAGAGGTCGAAGGTAAGAAGAAAAAGGAAGAGCAAAGGAAGAAGAGTCCAATTTGTGAAACGAACGACGAGAAAGAAAAAATTAATGAGTAATGAGAATTAGAAAGGGAAGGGCTGCGAATAATAACTAACGGTGCCGCGTTATTTTCGTCCAAATTCTATTAATTAGATTAGATTAGATTAGATCTTTGAGCACGGCTAAGTTTCTCTTACGACGATTCTTTAGAAGTAGCAAATAATAAATGCGCACGCGTATTACGAAAGAAAGAAAGGAATTAAATAAAAAGAAAAGAATGAAAACAAGAGGAAAAAAGGAAGAAAATAATAGAGACGAACAATCCCGTCTTGAAGAATCTTATAAAAAGACAAAAAGAAGAAGAAGAAGAATAAGAAGAATGAGGAGGAGATAAGCTTGTTAATATATTTAATATATTTTTGCCTTTAAAGAGAAGGTAGTACACACACATACGTACATATATGTATATCTTCCCTGCCTTGTCCGCTGATGGCTCATAAATGAGAGTCATACTTAAAAAACTCACGACAGTATTGTGCATTAAGAATTTTTATTCATAATATATATTTATATATATATATATATATATATATATATATATATATATATATTTATATATATATAATATTAATAACAATAATAATAATAATACATACATATGTAAGTATGTATGTATGTATATATACACACACGCGCGTATACATACACGTTGTTTAAATGATATTGCTAAAAAAAAAAGAAAAAAAAAAGAAAGAACCCAACAAACATGACGCGCATGATAACATCGCTTTATCTTTAAAGTATCATCATTACATTGTTATGTACTTACATATATATATGTATATATAATATCAGTCATTTACACGTCGATATTCTTCTATTTGATATAGTTTTTAACACTCATTGGACGAACTGTTTCGTCGAACGTGAGAATAAAATGGCGAAGAAAACGAAAGGAGGGGGAGGGAAAAGAAACAAAAAAGAAAGAACAAAAAGTAAAGAAGGATTTTACAGAAAACAAAGAAAAGAAAAGTTCGTCGAACATACATGAACGAATTTCTAAAAAATAAAATTTTATTGATTTCTCAAAGTTTCGCATGTTTTACTATTCTCTATCTCATTTTCTCTCTTTCTTTCTCTTTCTCTCTCTCTCTCTCTCTCTCTCTCTCTCTTTTTCTCTCTTTTTATCTTTCTATTACTCTTTTTTTCTCGCTTTATAAAATCACGCTCTTTAAATAATTCTCGTTACCTTGTTCGTATACTAATCAATCACGCCCTTCACACATAAATACATATATACATACATACACACATACATACATACGTATATAATGTTCTAAATACATTCGAGATAACTACTTACATATATATATATATATATATATATATATATATATATATATATATATACACCACTACTCTTTAGACATAAAGATTTACACCTACTGCATAGATATATTTACGTATGTACTTAATTACATACGTATATCGAATATTAAAAGAATTTTCTTATTTTTCCCTCTTGCCACCTTACCTCTCTCTCTCTCTCTTTCTCTCTCTCTCTCTCTCTCTCTCTTTCTCTCTTTCTCTATTTTTCTCTATTTTTCTCTGTTTTTCTCTTATTTATGACCGCCTCAAGATATCTCTTCCTCCCTTCGTTGCCATCGTTTACGATATAATTAATAAAAATACTGTTTATTATCATGAAAACCGAGTCGGGCATATTTATTATCCTCCATAATGACAAAATTGTTTGGTTGATTTATTTAATGATTTGATTTTAAAAAGGGCCACATGTGCCGAACGGCATACGGGTTCCTTCGAGTGTTTTGAAGAATTGTTTTTTCGTCATCTTATATTTACTTTCTTTTCCCCCCTCTCTCTCTCTCTTTCTCTCTCTCTCTCTCTCTCTCTCATTTTCTTGTTCTCTTTCATATTTTTTGTATATTTATTTTTATTTGTTAAATCTAAAATTTAAAATACTAAAGAAACTAATACTAAAACTAAAAAAAAAAAACAATTTTACTTGCTTGAAGTTATCCTACGAATATATCCGTTCACCATGGACGAAGATCGACAGGTACAAAGAAAAATTTTGTATCGTTCTGTTCGAAAAAAAAGAACGAACAAAAAAATCAAGAAAAAAAACCCATTTTGTTCTTCTCGCAATGGTACCACATGATACGTTCATTTTTGATATTATGTTTCGAGCTTGTCGATTAAAAGGTTTTAAACATATTATAATACTGTTCACAATGCAGAGAAAAATGCGAATCAAATCTTGCGATCGTATATACGATGCCCCTCTTTTCTTTTTCTTTTTATTTTTTCTTCATTTTTTTTAATTTATTTTTATTTTCTTTTTTTTCCCTCCTTTTTTTAAATTCAAATTGTATTATTTCGATTGAAAAAACCCCTCAAATTTAGTTTCTCCCTATCAAGTCTACCCAACATGAGTATTATTTGTTATCCTTCATTTAAATCAAATGCACACACACGTATACACTATACGTATAAATATTTATCTCGTTGCTTTTCTCTCTTCTTTCATTGTCTCTCTCTCTCTCTCTCTCTCTCTCTCTCTCTCTCTCTCTCTCTCTCTCTCTCTCTCTCTCTCTCTCTCTCTCTTCTGTGTCTTTGTCAGTTTCTCTCTTATTTTTTTCATGCTTTTCCTTTCTCTCTCTCTCTCTCTCTCTCCCTCTCTCTCTTTCTCTATCTATCTATCTATCTATCTATCTATCTATCTCTCTCTCTCTTTCTCACTCTCACTTCAACTTCGTGCGTATTTCTGTATCATAATGTATTCGAGAACATTACAATGATTGTCGATAAACTCGATCTTCGACTATCGATTGCACATGGGCCAATTAACGTGAAAGAATACGTTCAATTCAACCGATATCGCGAATATAAGAAATATTGCGTACATTACGAGACAAACAGCGCCAACCTTTTTGTTCAGCTTAAATCTGTAAAAAGCTGTGACCGAGTAGAAGCATATAACGCAAATGATTATCGATAGAACACTATAAGAGAGAGCACCGGATACGATTTCGACGTCTTTGCCCGACATTAAAGTTTTTATCAGCCATGGTAAACCCAAACACAGAAGAATATCAAGAGTGTTGGCACCCAACGTGTTGCTCATCGCCATGTCACCGTTACCTTGAAAGTATAAAAAAGAAAAAAAAAAGATTAGGACGGAGAAGATAGAGTTACCGAACGATTGATAATCTAATTGTTAACATTTATTATCATTTATCGAGCAAGATGATCATGCGAGAGAGATAAAAGTAAAAAAAAAAAAGAGAATAAAGATATAGAGTTAATAACGGGCAAAAAAGAAGAAAAAAAAGAAAGAAAATTTAATCGTCCCTGTTACTTACCTTGTCTGGAAAGAATAACGATCGAGACAAGTTCTGGCATGTTACCACCAGCCGATAGAAACGTTATTCCCATAACGGAATCGGGGATTCCCATAGTGTCCCCGACAACTGTCATCATCCAAGATACCATGTAAGATGACACTACGATCCACATAGTACAAATGAAAAAAGTTAAAAGATACCACGAACGAAATCTCTTATATCTGGTGTCTGGTACGGTAACAAATAAGGAGATCCTTAAAGGCCAGGTAAAATAAAACCATAACTTCATCAGCAAATTACCCCTTGGTAAAACGAACGGCGTATCTGAAAGAATAAATATCGAAGGGAAACAGACAAGGAGGTGACAAAAGTTGAAAGAGCTACAATTAAACATCATCGTCCAAAACCTACCGGGTTCGACATAATCGACCAATTCCTCCTTATTCTCTGGTGGTTCCTCGAAATTCTTATTGGTCGATTTAATTTCGGCCATCTTCGTGATACTCTTTTTCCTGTATTCGGCAATTAGTTCACCGTGAACGTATGGCTTGTACATACCGTGCACCATAGGATCGGTCATAGGCTTCGAAATTACTAACAATAAAAAAATTAATTATGCCACGTGGAATTTTCCTATTTTCCGCCATGTTTCCAACGATAGATAGACGAAAATAAATTCAGTAATAATAATAATAATAATAATAATAATAATAATAATAATAATAAAAATAATAATAATAATAATAATAATAACAATAATAATAATAATAATAATAATAATAATAATAAGAGTAAGAATATTAATAATAATAATATTAATAATAAATAATTATAGTAAATAATAATAATGATGAAAAAGAGAGAGAGAGATATAGATAGAGAGAGATAAAATTAATGCAAGTGTGAAACTTACCACTTTCTTCCGAAAACTCGGTACTTTTCCAACAAAGATGTTTGATCTTCTTATACCAACGTGTGATCCCTTCGCCGCAGAACAGAAGGACCAAATAACCAACGAATAATACCATGAAGATCGTTGCTTCGTACCAGGTGATCAGGCCGTCCCACATAACCAATACCAACGAACCAACGGATATCACGTAGATTATGCAATCGCGCGACAGTATTTGCCATTCTAGCTGTATACCCTGTTGAAGATTTTCAAAGAAAAAAAAGAACTAATTGTGGGATTCTGACAACACACATATACATATATATGTATAAATATATATGTATATGTATATATATATATATATATGTATATGTATATGTATATGTTTATTTATATGTATATGCATATATGTATATTTATATGTATATATACGTGATTTATAAAAAGAAATCGATAAGAATCACAAGCAACCTAATTTAAAATCGAGTTCTCTCGAGATGCGATTCGATCCGACCGGCGTGATTTTCGTGACGATAGAGAGCATTATTGTCGATAATTATGGGATAAAAAACAACAAAAACAAAGAACAAACAAGAAAAGAAAAAAATAAAAAAACAAAAGGTATATTGTATTTCGTGCCATGATGATAAAAAATTATACGCGCTTTGCATGTCCCTCACGAATATCACGCTGCGTGTCAGCAAATGATCGTTTTGAGACGGTGAAAAAAAAGAAAAAATAAGTAATAACGAAGAAAGAAAGAGAAAAGTAAAAAACAAATAACAATAACAACAACAAAAAGAAAAGAAGAAGAAAAAATCGCTTTCCGGATTTAAATAATATTACCTATCGCCGCGCTCCTCGCCTATCTTGGTAGAGATATAACGCTCGGATCGTTAGACTTAGAGTCACGAATTCGTTTCGTCGGATTTATTATCATGAAAATGTCTTGGAGCAATAATAATAACGTAACACGCACGATGTCGACCATTGTCATCCTCGATCGTCGTGGATGATTATCTTAGCACGGCTCTCTTTTGACACGTAGTTGTGAGAGATATGATAAAATAAGATTTACCTACGATAATTGAATATCGATTATCCACTAGCGCCGTTTTAACTATCAATACCACATTCTTTCGAATCCGTTCCTATGCAATAAAGAAAGATTTTGACTAAAATAGAAAGAACTTGAATATTTCTAACTCCGTGTCTTCTCCCTATCTCCCTCTCTCTCTTTTAACCAATCTGAATTTCATTTTCTTTTTTCTCTCTCTTTTTATTTTTTATATTAACATATAAATCGTATAAATTGTACAACATACATATATATATATCGTCATCGTCATTCTGAAAATTACACAGTCAACAAAGAAGAAAAAGGTACGTATCTATGAATGTATGTATTTACGTATCTTACTCAATTACAACTAGTTTGATGGTTCTAATCATGAAGATGCGCAGCTATATTAGATTTCTCTTCTTTTTTTTTTTCTTTTTCTTCATTAATGAATCGATTATTGAAATTTTAAATAATACTCGCGCTTGACGTCAACGACGCAATGTTCTCAGCAAAGTTATTTTTTATTCGAGGTATTGTCGGATCGATTAAATTTCGAGTTCAATTAGATGGCCATACGACGACGAAGAAGCAGGTACTTATTTTATTAATAATACTATATTCCATCTCACGAAAAGATATCGGATTCACTTGTCGAAAATATATTGACCCTTGACAGACAATACGACACGCGTACATCGCGTTATATATATATATATATATATATATATATATATTAGATTATATACGAATATGATTATATAACTTTTGTATATGTACATTTATATATACGCATATGCTCCAATACATAACTCTTACACATATTGTATACATCGATAACCTTAAGTATATATTATGTACTTTAGTTACGAACATTACCTCTTATCTTAATACACTACGAAGACGATGCTAATTAGATAATAAATAGAGGTCAACTATTTAAAAAATACATTCTAGAATAAATTTTTTGTAAACAGTTTAAAAATATAACAAACGTCCTTTACTGTCACATTATATAACATTAAGGGATATGCATGACCTTCAAAGATTTCAATGCGAAGAGAAAGAGGAAGAAATAAAAAAGAGAAAGAAAAAATAAAACTCCACCTACAAAAGAAACAATCTAAAGTACACAGTAACGATTATTCTATAATAAATAATGATTCGTAAAATTTTCAAAAATATAAAATTTATAAAAAATCCCCATTTGTCATTATAACTCTTTAAATGGGGAAATCCTATCACAGCTTTTATTTACTGTCGATGAACGAACATGAAAAATCGATCATCTCATCACATACAAATTGATCGAAGGATGATAAACGCAGTATTACAATGAGCAAACAGAATCGAGGAAAATGAATAAGCAAGCGGTTTGTCTAACCGGTTTGGAAGTTCAGTCGTCTCACAGAATATAATTATTTCACTAAAATACTATTAATGTTATCTTCCTATTACGTAGGCTTGTTGGATCGAGATAAATCGAATTGACCATGACAAAAACAAAAACAAAAACAAAAACAGCAAGAAAAACATACACACACGCTCACGCACAAAAGATGAAAAAATAGAAAGAAACGTATAAAGAAAATATGGATCATTACTCACTTTTATTGCTGAAAGTGCTCCGCAGGCTGTAGTAGCAAAAGTATTGAATACCGCACTACCAACTACGGTACCAACTCCAAGGTCAGATTCAGTTAGGAAGGTACCAACGACACTAACGAATAATTCTGGAAAACAGCTGGCGGTAGCAAGAAATGTGGCACCAGCAACATCAGCTGAGATATTCAATCCCGAACAGATGCAATCAAGTGCTGGTAAAAGATAATCGTTGCAGACAAAAGCGGTCAATAAAAAGCAATAAAAGCCGAAGAATGCATGTAACAGAGCCGCCCCCTTTTCACGTTGTTCTGGCGTAAAGATGTCTTCTGGAAAGTCATTGATCGAACGAGGCGTACAATTCTTCTGACTTTCTTCGATCTCCTTGATCACCAGTTCTGAAACGACCAATAACGTATTATATACAACAATCTCTTCGGATTAATTCTTATCGACGTAAAGAATACGTAAGTACATATAAGTATGTTAAACATCAACAAAAGAATGGAATTTGTGATTTTACATGTAGAATTAGTTTGGAGTTAACGTTCATTTATCACTGTAATTAATTATACGTTTTTGTCGAAATAATTTACCTTGTTGATTAGTTTCTTTAATCACTATATGTTAGTACGATATTACAATATATAAATATCATTATTTCTACGAAAAAACTCTTCGAGCTATAAAGGTTATTATTATTTTTCTACTACTATTACTTCAATTAACGTGACAATAAAAGTTTTTTTTTCTTATACTTGAACTTATTTATTGATTTATTTATTTAACTTCTTTTAGTGTAATAGTTGTACAATATGTAATTAGAAGTAAATGATATCGTGTATTTGTTATAATTTGACGCAGATCGTTTAATCGAAAAGAGCTTGTTAAAAAAAATGCGAAGCGATAGAGATACCGATCAAAATGCTAAGCTATTCGCCATATCTGAATAATGCATCGATATGTTATAATCGTAAATACACACACACGTGCGCACGTACACACACCATATAAATAAGCACGGAAAAGTTCTTTGTTCGGATGTTCTAGGTTTGTCCAATTTTTCGTCTTTTGCAATTATAATATTTTTTCCACATGTGTACCACGTGAAATAATAATTGAAAATTACAAAGATCTGGATGTATGTATTCGGCAGGACGTCTTTTTTTCCGCGTTCTTTTGTTCACAATATTATTAACTCTTTGTTTTATGCTTCTCTTCGAACATAGTGCGTCGAATGTAAAATTATCCTTACAATTGGGGAAAGAAAAGAAACTACGCATTTCTTTGAAAATTCTTCTTCGACTTCCTCGAAAGTATTCGCTCAAATAAAATCTTATTAACGAAGTGAGTAGGTTGAAAAAAGAAAAAAAGAAAATAAAGTAAAACCAATGGAGTACAATTATCTTCTGACAGGATTTTCTCGTGAGATACATATATATGTCAACGTTTGAAGAAACTGCAAATTCCAATAAACACGATAATAAAATGACTGCTCTCTCTCTCTCTCTCTCTCTCTCTCTCTCTCTCTCTCTCTCTCTCTCTCTCTCTCTCTCTCTCTCTCTCTCTCTCTCTCTCTCTCGATCGATCGAATTTTTTCACCTACCTAACGAGTGATCGTTCTTCGAATAATCAATGACTCCCAATCAATATACATTTACATAAATATATACGTATATACATACATATATTTGTACTTTAATGGCATACCGAAACTATAAATTCCAATGCAAACGATAATAATGATTTCTTTCGAAAAATTTTCTCATTTACTGGTGATTGTCCTTCTAATGATGATGACTTCCTACATATATTACTAACTTTAAATTATATTCTTTAAGTATGTCGAAAAACTTGAAGAAATATCTAGCGATTATTTATTTATTTATTATTGTTGTTATTGTTATTATTATTATTATTATTATTATTATTATTATTATTATTATTATTATTGTTATTATTATTATTATTATTATACACAATGTATATATATTGTTTTCTTTTGTAACTCTTTTTTTTTTCAAACGGATCGATCAAAACGAAGTTCAAGATCAAGGATCACACTCACCAGCATTATCGTTACGGAGCGCTTGCACTAACTGCAAGCACGTGGATAAATAACCGACGAATATGACGGTAGAAAATATGAAGAATCTCATAACTCTCGTAATTACGTATATAAATTATAAATCCTTAAGAGACGCGTTGTCAATCTGACACACACTTGGTTGTCTACTTTTTTTATCTTTCACTATGAATGATGATACCGACGTTGGATAATAAGACAACCAAAGCGACTACCTACGCTAAACTGCTTCTTTTGCAGCGGCTCCGGCATTTATGATAGACTTAGCTGATTACGAGTCCCTCTTACCCACTCCCCTCTGCCGCTTCCTTACCAACTTGTACGTGCACAACTTTATCTTCGGTGTGTCATTCGATCGTTGCAAAATAGGATACGTGTATTGTACGAAACTATTCGCGTAGATAACTTTGATTATTGATTCTCTCGTATGTATTGATAATTACTCGGAGAGATCGAAATAGATTATTTTATTTAATCAACCCTATCCCCGCTCTCCATCTCCTAGCTTTATACTACTCTACACCTTCCTCCTCCTCCTCCTCCTTCCCTTCCTCACATCCCCGCCAACCCCTCTTACTTATCTTAATTCTTGATCTTGATATTCATTGGCAATTTCGTGATCATTTTGAACCTTGAACTAATCCGATGATCCTCGTATCTAAAATATATTTCTCTAATTCTATAATTACGTTTTATAATCTTTACGTATAATATATGCGAGGAAAAGGAAGAAAAAAAAACAATTGTGACTCGTAGAATTTAATCGGTCGATTGAAATGTGGAAATTCCCTCGGAGGAATGTTAAAATTCAGTATCGATAACGTTTATAGGTAATTAACTAAATCGGATAGGAATGATAGATTGTTTTATATTATCGAAGATTGGCAACATAATATCTACATTTACGTATATATCATTTGTATACGTTAACATTGTATAATCGTATCGTACTGTATTTCAGTGATTAATTTCAACGATACGTGGTATATGTATCACTACCTCTGATATTCTCTTAAATTATTATGAAGACCATAGTTTATAATATAGGACATTGTTATCTCTTTGGGAAAGGAACAGGATTTGATCAGATTAATGTGGTACAAAAAATATTACTATATATTTAGCAGCTAGGATATTTCATTGTATCATCATGGATTATATTACATAGTTTTTGTATTTTAGTCTGCTTTTAAATGAGACTGTCAGGAAGATATTTGAGGAAGAGAAAAAATATAAGAGAGCAAGAAAATTAATAAACATAATATAAGGTACACAATTTTTTACATAAAGTTATACTCTATATATATGTATAAGCACTGAATATATAAAATGAATATAACAGTACAGTAATACCAATATTTACAAATAAGTATCAATGAAAACAAATATACCTTTAATTACAAATTACGATCTCTACAATTCTTACTTTTAAAAAAATATAAGAAAGTCCAAATAAAAAGAATTCCATAATCTTTTGATATTTATATGTTCATATAAAAAATTTATATGTTTGGAAGAATTTCATAATATCTAACATTTGTGCCTGTCTCATTCACATTTAAAATATTTCACGTTTTTAGACAATATTATTAGTTATTATAATTAAAGTCTCTTAAATATATATTATAGATACATTCTTTGTGTAATTGGTTCAATACTATGTGTCTACTACATAAAAAAGTAATTAATTCCATTGGCATAGTAGAAAGTATACTTTGATGAAAAGCATCCTATATATATCTTGATATCAAAGAAATCTAACAAAGGTTGAATAAAATGAAATACTTAAGGAACAATGATAATTTTCTCTGCGTAAAGTATAATTATTTAACTGTTTCCTTTCTACTTGGTTTATCTTTGCCATACATGGAATCCAAAAATAGACCCACAAATACTATAAATGTACTTATCCATTGTCTAGGTAAAAGACTATTACCAAAAATTAATATAGATCCTAAGACAGTGAAAAATTTTCTAGTAGTAGTTATTATGGAACATGGTAATGGGCCAAACTCGGCAACTGTTAAAAATATGAAATACTGTCCAAATGCTCCAGCCAAAGAAAATGTAGAAATATGCCAAATTGTAGATGGATAACGTTGTAAGAATTTAATAAATTCAAACAATTCTCCAGAGATAATGATTACTATGCCGCTAAATACAGCAGACCATTGGTTCATATTGAGCATCATATGGCCAGATTTAGATTTATGTTCTGCTCTCATACGTTCTTGTACTGCACTTGTTAATCCATCCATCATTAATGATAACAAAAGTAGTAACTCCCCAAACCACGTTTGTCCTTCTATTTGTTTATTTGCACTTCCATCCTTATATATAAATAAAGCAACTCCTATCACGATCAAAAATATAAAAGCATATTTTCTGACTGGATATACCTGTAAAGAAAAAGAATGTTTTAGTTAGATTACTCAAAATAATTTGATTCTAATTTGTTCAATTAGAAGAAATTGATAATTTAATTCACCTTGTTGCCCAATAATACACCGAGCACCATAACAGGTATAGGTTTTCCAGATTTTCCTATCACTTGAGTTGGATAGCTTACAAATTGTAAAGCCATATTACTACAGACCATAGCAAGCAGATACGTTAAAGAAGAAATAGCATAATATAATGTAGGTGTTGTATCTTCACCCTGTTTCATAACCGTTAATAAAATCATCTTAGCAAACATGTAATTAACCAAACATTGAGTAAAAACGAGAGCGAACATATAAGTAAATTTCTCTTTATTCTTCTCATCACCATATTGACCTCTTGTTATCTTCTCTTGTAACATGCCAAAATAAAAGTAACATATGAAAATACCGGCAGCACAAATAAGTAGTTTGGAATGTTGACTGTTCGACATTTCGCACGATAAATCATCTATTGTCACAGAATATAATTCACTATTTATTATTTTATAGGCTTAAACATTAAAATGTTATTATAATTATATCCATGTTTTGCTTCTCTCGCGAAATTTTAACTTTTAAGCATGGCACGTAAATATACGTGGCATTAAGCAATAGGTTATAATCAGTTCACATTGCCACCGATTGCTACCGACTATGTAGAAGTATGTTGATGAAATAAAACCATGAACGTGTACAGCGCGCTCTACACTCAAATTTTAAGATGGATTCGACAGCTATAACGAATTTGAAGTTAGTTTAATAATAGCGGTAACCTCGAATCTAAACTACATCAGATATCATCATACACACGTGAATTTGCAAATTATATAAAATATTACATAAAATAAATACTACATGAAATATACAGTTTTATTTTTTCATTTTAATTATTTATTATTTTGTTTTTAGAAACATTCTGAAACATTCCAGAAACTACACATTAAATTAGAATATAGCATTATATCATTTTATGTGACAGCTACTATAGAGACTTTCTTGACACAGATGTTTGATTAAATTATATATCTTTAAAAGCAAATAGACCAACACATTCCTTTTTCTTTTTAAAGAGAAAGTAACCACAATATCTTACGATTTTTACATTTTATAGTATCAAACATGTCTAACCTTCAGCATGTTGTGCTATGGATTATATCGTTTTTATTGTTTATAATTAATTGTCTTTCTAATGAAGAAAATCCTCATTGTGGAAGCAAAACAAATAGACAATCACACTTTACTCAAAATGGACAAGAACAATGTTGGATGAATAATGTTAAAAAGTTAGAGACAAGGGGTGAAAAAGAGAGACAAGATATTGAAAAAATGGCAAAAATAAATGGTGGTACGTTTTCAATAGGAACAAACAACCCAATTTTTATAGCGGATGGAGAAGGACCAAAAAGAGAAGTTGTTTTGGATGATTTCTACATAGATAAATTTGAAGTTAGTAACCAAGATTTCTCTGAGTTTGTGAGTGTAACTGGATATAAAACAGAGGCAGAAAAATTTGGAGATTCTTTCGTTTTTGAAGGTCTTTTAGAAGAAAATGTTAAGAGGGAAATAAAAGAAGCAGTGGCTCAAGCACCATGGTGGCTACCTGTAAAAGGTGCTACATGGCAACATCCTGAGGGACCTAAGTCAAATATAACTTGTAAGTTTATTAAGTCATAAAGAAGATATTACAATAAAGTTTATTATGCTTGCTTTTTTGTATGTAAAATTTGAAATATTAATATATTTTAGTGCAACATGTATTATTTATGATTAAATTATATATATATATAACTTACTAATATTCAGTCAGGATGGATCATCCAGTCATTCATGTTTCTTGGAATGACGCATTCTCATATTGTAGTTGGTTGAATAAAAGATTACCAACGGAGGCAGAATGGGAAGTTGCATGTAGAGGAGGATTATCAGACAGATTATTTCCTTGGGGAAATAAATTTACTCCTAACGAAGAGTTTAGGTATTGAACTATTCCAAAATAAAAAATAACATATGAGTGATTATATATATTAAATTTAATTTCTTTTTCTAGAGCAAATATTTGGCAGGGAGAATTTCCACATAATAATACACAAGAAGATGGGTACCTTGGTACTGCTCCGATTACCAAATTTTTACCAAATTCATATGGATTACATAACATAGTTGGTAATGTTTGGGAGTGGACATCAGACTGGTGGTTCACAAAGCATGCAAGTGATCAAACAAAGAATCCTGTGAGTAATAATAATTTAAAGTGAATGAATTTGACTTGTATTTTATTATTATTAATATAAATTTTTTTTAATGTTAAATGTTATAGAAAGGGCCACTCAGTGGTACAGACAAGGTAAAAAAAGGTGGTTCTTACTTATGCCACAAAAGCTATTGTTATCGCTATAGATGTGCTGCACGTAGTCAAAATACACCTGATACATCTGCAGGAAATCTTGGTTTTCGCTGCGTTATGTCAGCATAGCATGTATATTAATGTTTTTCCAGGAATATTATATTTTAATTAAAAACATCTCATAATGTTCAACATTGCTCTGAGGATGAAGTTCAAAAATACAGTTTCTTTAGAACTAAGTTTTTTCATTGCTTGTTGATTTATGTAATCTAAAATAATATTTTAATTTTTATTAGCATGTTGAAGCAGTAAAACTGAAATAGAAACAAACTAAAAAAATAAAACTAAAATACATGAAACTAAAAAAAGTGAACTTAAACAAATTAAATTAAAAAGAAAAACAAACCCAAAACAACAAATACATATAAAAGCGAAAATATAATGACTAAAAACGAAAATAAAATGTATAAAAGGCAAAACAAAAATGCTTATTCTACCAGAACATATTAAATACAATAAAACTTACGCAGCTGAAAAATATTTATAGATTTTAGTTAGACATAGAAATTATTTATTAATACTTGAAAATGTCTTAATAAATCTGTATTTTAGAATCAATCATAAGTTTATAAGTTTATGTTAAAAGTAACACAAACAATCTATTACATTTGTAGTATTATTTTCAATTAAATCTATATCTGAAATTTAAAAAAAATATGTTAACATAAATGCACATATGAATAAAAAATTAGTCATTATTAAAGATTAATTTTTAAAGCAATTGATATTCTTTAGTTAATTATTTTTTCAAGTTTAGAATTTTTTATTATATTTGTATTTTAGTTATATTTCATTAAACCTGTACCCGAAATTAAAAAAGTAGACATATTTACATAAAAGCATATATTGATAAAAAATGAAGCATTAATAAAAAGTAGATTTTAAAATAATTTTTGTTATTTTAGTAATCTTTTTGTCAATACTGATAAAAATTTATTCAGATTTTCATATTTGAATTATATTTAATTAAACCTATATCTGAAATTCAAAGAACATATGTTTAAATAAGTATAAATATTAACAAAAGATCAATCAATTTAATAAGAAGTTTCTAAAACGATCAATATTCTCATATTTATTTTTTTTTTCATATCTAATACTAACTCATTAGATATGTGCTTAAATTATATTTGATTAAATCTATATACCTGTGAAATGCAAAACACACACACATGTTACATAAATACATATAATATATTACATATAATACATTAAATATTAAGGCACAAGTAAGAAAAATTTTTGAGATAATAAATATTCTTTCATTAATTGTTTTATCAAATCAAACATTAATTCTCATTAAATTTATATTTAAATTATATTTAATTAAAAAACTATATACTTGTAATTATATACCTTGATACTATGAGTGGCCCTCTCGTACACGCGCGTGCCACTTATGCATGTATAATATGCCACTTATGCATTTCTCAAGAAGCTTTTTGTTCCGTAAGAAAAAAATATTTAGTCGAAAACAGTAAGGAGATAAAGAAATGATGACAAATCATCGTTAAATAGCGTTATCATTTTTTTCTTCTTTCACTCGGTGATGACATCTGCAAGAGAGAAAGAATATTAATTTCAAAGTAGGCGATTAACCACGCGCATTTCTACTTCAGGCCTCTTCTTACTTAAAACTATATCATTCACTCAGAAGTATGCTACCTACCTACCTAACCCTATATTTAAAAAGAATGGAAAAAGCAATTTCACCAATGCAATTACTCCACAATTCTTATACATTCTGTCCGGGTGCGAAAATCTCATATTTAGGGAGATATGTCATGGAGCACCTCCGTCAACCGAAGCTTAGAGCATCTTTTATATCTCTCATACTAAACATACCAATTTTTCTAAAATCGATTGTCAAGATTAGCATTCATAGCGTTATTATGGTATCAATCAATTTAGCAAATGGCATCAATTAATATAAGCAATAGTTGAAAAGTTATTTCAGTTCTTTCAATATTTATCCAATTTCATTAATAATCTTGTTTAATATTTTACCGATGAAAATATTTCACATTGGATATTACAAACAATTTAATATGAATTAGACTTATAGATTAATATATTCCATATACTATACTATAAGTATTCTTGACGTTTGTCAAATTTTAATTATTTTTTATTTTTGTTCAATAAATATCGGTGACAATGCCACATTATAAGTATTACATACAGGGTGAGGCAGTAACTATTGCCACGTAAAATAACTCCAAAAGTATGATAGTAGTAGAAAAGTTTTCGAAACAAAAGTTGCATGCGACAACGGGGGCTATCATATGACGTTAGTTTTTTGTTGCTAGGTGGAGTCGCATCAGAGATTTTAAGGTTTTTTTTTTTAGATAGAATGCTATGTTTAAATACTTATTTTCTGATAGTGGCTATCGAGACGAATTCAATGATGTGCAACATTAAGGTCTTTGAAGGTGTACGTAAAATCTACGCATAATTTCATATTTTTATTTAAATGTAAAACATGTTTTCTAATGCATCGAGAATTCTACATATTCAGTACTAATTTTGTTTTCATTTTAGTATTTTATTTTTTCTCTTTTATTTCAGAATTACAATCTATGGCTAAATATATGTATATAAAATTTTGTATTTATTAAATTATCAAAATTATGAAAATGTTTATCCATGGATTGTAGATATAATTTTGTTTTTCCACACATGCGTTTTTATATAGTTTTCTGTTACAGAGAGGCGTCCTTTTAACATTCCAAGGTTAAATATTGCAAAATATCCCCTTTACATATCGGTGGGTATTAACAACATCGTTGAAGGTAATATTTTAAGATTTGTCATACAATCGTAACATATGACATAAAAATAAATTGTTAAAGATTATGAATACATTATGTAAAATAGATCAGTGTTTCAAGTTTTTAAAATACCAATTATCGTAAGCTTGAATGAAGAATTGGAATTATAAACAATAAAAAAACAATTGAGGATGAATCGTTTGCAATTATTTATTTTGTATTCATTTGAAATATTTAAACAAATTTTTAATCGATCTAATAGAGAATGAAACATTTCTATTTCAGGAAATATCATCTAAATCGGCAAGATATGATTCAAGACTTCGTTGATTATTTTTTTCGTTCGTGAGAGTGTATGCATGTATGTGTGTGTGTGTGTGGGTATAAAATAATTCATATTTTAATATATTTTTCATTTTCAAAAAGTAATAAAATTATATAAATTTCTTATGTCCATAGATTGTTCGTTCATTATATACAATTTGCATATTGTTTCAATTGTTTCTTGTTTAATTATAAAATGTTTTGGATGCTTTATATTCACAGGTGACTATGAGCAGCAGAATGCTAATTTATTATATGAAATTCATACATTATTTCAATTACTTCTTATTTAATTGTGAAATGTTTTTGATGTTTTATGTTTACAGGTGACTGCTGGATTATGATATAAAATTCGCATATTATTTCGATGGCTTCTTGTTTAATAATTATAAAATGATTTAAATGTTTTATGTTCATAGATGACTGCTGACTTGGAATATGAAATTCGCATATTATTTCGCTTGCTTCTTGATTAATTACGAAATTGTTTAGATGTTTTATGTTCATAGGTAGCCATGATATTTACATCATATGAAGAAATTGTGTATATAATTATATGTTAGATGATAAGATAATATATATAATGCAACAAAAAAAGGAAATAAATTGGCCAATCATTGATCTTATAAAAATTATATTACTTCTGTTGTGTTATAGGTAATAAAATGGTATCTATATAATATTATATATTCTTATTATGAAATAATATTGAATGAAATGCATAATTTTATATATAAGGTGTATTATAGGCGTATTATAGGCTATGCGTATGGTAAGCGCTCCGTTGTATTTTTAATTTCAGTATAATGTACATTACGCGCGATATGTATCCACGTTAGTTTAAAGGGAATAGAATTCTATATGAAGGGTTTTATTATTTACCGGGTACGTAGGTCGATATCAAACGGATTCATAAATTTTCGTCTAATCGTGATTGATTACAAAAAAATTTGTTACTCGTTTCGCGATTGTTTCTTTTTTTCTTTTTCCAAATTATAATAATTATTATTGAATATGTTACAATAATGATATTATATATAATTGATTTTATATAATTCCAAAGTAATTGATATTAACAGTATAGTCTTTAGCCCGTGGGTCTCCATATGCAGCAACCTCCATGTGGTGAGACCTGGTAATCGATATTACTTGCGATATATGATAATCGTAAATAACGCAAGTACTGTCGAGATAATGGTTGCATTTATATTCAATCAAAATTTATTATTTTCTATTTTTCCATATTCTTCATTTCTTGTGTCTCAATGGAGATATAGGTAAATTATTTTATTATTTAATATATTAATTATTATATCTATTTTGAAATTATATACCTATATTATGTAAATTATTTCTTTTAAAAAAATCATGTCATAAAATGTAGTTATTTTTTTTTTAGAGTAGTCCATGCATAAAAATAAAAATTTTCTAACAATTAAACAAGAATATATACTTTTTGTATATCGTTCATTATTAATAAAACAATCCTATTTATTAATTATATAATTATTGGTAAGAATAATTTTTCATTGACGTTAAAGTTTCACTCAGGGCGTATGTGACATCAGTCCGTGAACAAAACATGAACTAGTAGCTTGCAATAGGGGAACAGTCCTCACTATGTACCTATTGTATCGATGTATGAGCACGTGTAAATTATACCACCCTCATACGTAACCGAAGTTAATTAGTAAGTAGAGTTAGCGTGTGATAGAAATTTGTTATGTAATACAAATACTAGATAGATAACTAAAACGGTGTCTGTTAAATGAACAAACATTATATTTTTTATATCTAGTCAAAATTGCACAAATAGCTAAAGTTTGTTTAAGCAGCCATTCGTCCGGTATTACTTGCGTTATAGAATCTAGATACAGATTACGATATATCGCAAGTAATATCGGCCCAGGTCTCACAACGTGAAGGTTGTTGCATCTGAAGACCCACGGGCTAACGGTGACTACTCAAAAATTCGCGGTCGCGAGGCAATCTAATCGAGCAACCAAAACGAAGTCCCCGGTAGGACTTTTAATCACGTCTGCGAACACACACTTGCGCGAATGTTAGAATAACGATGACTCTCTGGATTGAAATTCGGGATGACATGAGCCACCGACTATCCCGGATCCATACATTAAATGATTCACAGGATCCTAGTCAGTAGCTATGTACTACATTACTAGGTTGCCCCGGTCGTGTATCCCGAATTTCGAATATTACAACGAAGTCCATTTTAGGACTTTTAATCGTGCCCGGATACTCATGCGAGTGTTAGAAAAACGGTGACTCTACTTTGATTATACGCGTTCCGCGATACCGATCCCGATCCGCTATACCTTTCCGCTTCGAGAGCTTCCAGGCTTTTTAACTAACAAGTATATTAGACTCCGCTTACAGTTAGTTCCACCCTCCAACACCGTTAGCTTGAAATATAACGGATTATTAAACGCAGATGTTCGTGCGTTCCGAGTTTCGAACAATGAAAAGCGCAGTTCTCGGTAAGACTTTTAATTGCTTCCGCAACACTCACGTGTGCGTTAAAATAATGGTGACATTAAAATCTTCGTTCGCGAGGTAATT
Organism: Dolichovespula media; assembly: GCA_911387685.1. Lineage (NCBI taxonomy): Eukaryota > Metazoa > Arthropoda > Insecta > Hymenoptera > Vespidae > Dolichovespula > Dolichovespula media. The sequence continues at coordinate 1,849,739 of OU426855.1, forward strand.
AAGGCTAATTTTCGGGCAAATAAAACGAAGTCCATGGTAGGACTTTTAATCGCGCCCGAACATTCACGTGATTATTATAAAACGATGACTTTACAATCCGCGTTTCGGGGTGATGGACAATCAAACGTCAGCATATCCTTCCATTGTTCTCGCGTTAAAATCGATGATGAATCTATCCCTTGATGATCCCTGGCAAAGAAAAAGAGAAAAAAAAGAATTATGAGATAGGAAAGGGAGCTAGAGAAAGAAAAGAGAAAAAGGCGCAACGTGCGAAAACGTGATAAAGATGGAACTCAGAATGGAGAGTGGAAGGAAGAGAGGTGGATGTATTGAATACCGCTTCACTCGACCAAAATTGGAGTACCAAAATCAGGCTCGAAGTTTTCCTACTGAAAGAGGGAGACCTGCCCAAGTCTTATCCAATGGATCCCACCCGAGACTTATAAATAATAATTAATAAGAATAGATAAAAATAAATAAGAAAAAAGGCGAGCATAAGTGATATAGAAAAATTTTCTGTGCGTTTCTCTAAGAAATTATTTCAGAATTCTAATATATCCGCTTCATTTACCGTTTAAATTATAATTGGCAATGTAATACAGAAGTACTTTTATCTTTAGCTGTAATTAGATTGACAAGATATTGGAAATGTCTTAAAATATGCAGCCATTTGCTCGATGGTACTTGCATTACATGATTTACAATTATACTTCGTAAGTAATATCGACCCAAGTCTCACTACGTGGAAGTTGCTGCATCTGGAGACCCACGGATTAACGCTGATACTACTCTAAAATCCGCGACCGCGGTCCGTTAGGCCTTTCCACATTGGGAACTTTCAGGCTTCTTGACTAACAGGAAGTGTATTAGACTCCCTTTACAGATAGCTCCATCCTCCAACACCGTCAGCTTGAGCTCAAATGTTCGTGTGTTCTGATTTCGAACAATAAAAAGCGCAGTCCTCGGCCAGAATTTTAATCGTGAAAACGTGAAAACGATAAGGGTTTAGAACAAGAGGTGGACATGATGAATATCACTCCTCCCGACCAAACTGTAAGTACCATAATCGAAGATGGTAAAGAGAAAGAGAAGAATCATGAAATAAAAAACAGAGTCGGAGAAAGAAAAGAAAAAAGAGGTCCCGGAGAAAAAATAGAAAAGAAACTCGCAAAAAGAAAAGAAAAGAGAGTCGCAGAAAGAATAGATAATAGCCCGCACAAAGGCTCACACCCATAGGCCCATCCTATGGGTCCCATCCGAGACTTATAAATAATAATTAATAAAAGTAAATACAAATAAATAGGAATGACAGAAAAGTTCTCTATGCGTTTCAATTACAAATCAATAGTATATCTATTAATCGATAATACATGATAGTACATGTATTTTGTCTTTATAACGTTGCTAAGAATATTCTATTGTTTAAATATTAATTAATTATACTTTACGTATATCGTACATCGTTTAAATTTTAGTAAAATTATCTTTTTTATTAATTATTCCTTCCCGAGTTCGCGATCACACGACCTGAAACTAGCTGAAAAGACATAAGGACCAGAAATTTTTTCTTTCCATAAGGAAAGAAAAAAGAATATATTACTACTGTGAAAGATAAAATTTCGAAATTAATTTAATTTAAATTAAGAAAGGTAAAAAAAAATGAAAAATTCTATATACCGATATAAAAAAAAAATATTATTTTCTCTGAAAGAAATAATATATTAGTAACGCTTGACAATACTTGGAGAACTTGGCACTCATCCTATTAGTTTCAGCTCCACGTGCATCTTTATTCGTTGTAGTTTTGGTGCTCCCCATAATTGCCATATCTTATACGTATCGTATATCGTATCGTATTAACAGAAATAAGACATATACTAATTATGAAAGAAAAAAGTATGAATTTAATTTAATATTATGAAAACGATAAAGCGAAAAATTAATGAAACTCGAATTTAATAATTAAAATGAAAAATATCAAATAATCCCACGTGCGCTTCCGTAGTTTTAATGTTTAAACGAACGTACTATTGTTTAAATATTAATTAGTTATACTCCGCGAACATTAGAGATTGTTTAAATAATTAAAAATTTATCGATCTATAGATATATTATTTTCCCTGAAAGAAATATAATATTAGTAACGCTTGGCAAAACTTGGAGAACTTGGCACTCATCTCGTTTCACTTGCTTCAGCTTCACGCGTTTGAACAAGAAGACCCTATCCTGACCTAATAAATTAATTAAAATAATAAGAAACCATTCAAGAGTAATCGTGGTCACTCAATTAATGCTCTTCTACTAATAAATTATTGGATGATCATATAAGTTCGCATCCGATTTTTATAGATGGCATTAAGTTACTGTATGGCGAAGTTCTATGGTTTTTGTGTGGTCATTGTTGATTACACTAAATAGATGACATTGCCTTATGTCAATTTAGCGTCAGACATTGCTCAGATAAGTCCATTTGTGCATAAGAGAAATCATTAAAAATGGAGAACGAAAAGATGCATTTGCAGCATGTAATGCTATATGAATTTCGGAAAGGCGTGAGTGTTGGGATTGAACACAAAAATATTCAAACCGTTTATTTGGACCGTGCTCCTGCTCTACGAACAGTCAAAAAATGGTTTGGCAGATTTCAACATGGACGATCAACTCCGCTCTTGACGGCCTTCTGACATTGATGATGACATTGCGCATGCCTTAATGGAAAGAAACCCAAGGATTACAACTGAAGATATTGCTGAGAGGCTGAACATCGATAATTCAACCGCTTTTCGTCATTTAAAAAAGCTTGGATACATTTCCAAGCTTGATGCGTGGGTGCCGCATATCCTGACTGAAAGGAATAAGCTAAACCGCATGACTGTAGTTCTTTCTCGACAAAAAAGAACCTTTTTTAGATCAAATAGTAACAGGCAATGAAAAGTGGATTCTCTACAAAAACGTACAGCGAAAGAGGACATGGAAAACAGCAGCTGAAGGAACAGAACCCGTAGAAAAGGCTGGCTTACATCCGATGAAGGTATTGCTGTGTATTTGGTGAAATCGCAAAGGAATTATTTAATTTGAGCTGCTCCGACGCGGCGAAATAATCACGGCGGACAAGTACTGTGAGCAACTAACTAGACTCGCTACAGCTAGACGAGAAGAATGTTCGATTTTGGCCAATCAAAAAAGGTGTGATTTTCCACCACAACAATGCTAGGCCACACGTCGCTCAACAGACGCTGCGAAAACTGCAGGAATTGCGATAGGGAAATTCTGCAGCACCCGCCATATTCTCCAGATATTACGCTTTCAGAGTTTTATCTGTTCCGGTTTTTGTAGAATAGCTTAAATGGCAAAAATCTTAATTTCGAGGAAGCTGTCTAAAACCACCTTACAAACTTTTTTCAAGAAAAACCAAGTTCTTTCTTCAAAAATGGAATCGACAAGCTTATAGATCATTGGAAAACCATTGTAGAAAAGAATAGAGACTATATAACAAAAGTGTTATCTCTAAATTATAATCTATTGAAATTTATATTTAAATCGGGCACGAACTTATGCAATCACCTAATACAATCAATCGCTCGTGCCGATTCGGACCTTTCGTCGATTGGAGGGACTTAAAAATTCACTCACCACTTATGAAGTTCTGCGATGGCTCCAAAACACTCATCCGCAATTTAGGTCGAAATTGAGAGTGGACGATTCATAGTTGGTTGAACATGAGATAGGTCGACATCGAAGTTGGTCGAGATCATCCTCTTCGAAGATGCACTGACTCTATTACGCGAGAGTTATTAATTAACGAACGATCACTGACTCTAATTCGCGAAACTCTATTGTCTTTTATATATACAGTCTTTGTGACTGTTAGAAAAGGATAAAATTTTTCGAACAAACACTGACTCTAACAACTGCATTGCACGCAGTCGATGCAAACTCTTGTCTTTTAAATCGCGAAACGCGAACACTGCTTCTACTTCGCAATATTTGTATTTTTAGAGAATAAAAACACTCTATTAATTCATTGCTACGAGCGCGATTGCAATGAAGTTCTGAAGCAGAAAATTACAAATAATCAAATTAGTATCACTGTTAGAATGAGAAAATGTATAAATTATTCAAGAGATGTATGATATAGAAATACATTTACTTTAACTTTTCGTTGAGACGTGAAAGAAAGACATCCTGGGAGGGTTTCGATGATTACTCGATGATTACTCCAATGGAAAACAGATCAAGTAGCCGTTTATGTTCAAATTTATGTATATATTATAAAAGGCCAACTACCCCCGGACTAAAATTTTAAAGTATTGAAATATTTAACCGAAATTACATTAAGCTTATCGGGCGTTCCCGTATTTTTAATGTTTAAACGATTGTACTATTTTTTTAATTTTAATTTATTGTACCTGTGTACATTAGTGATTGTTTAAATAATTGAAAAATTATCGAAAGTATTAATTTATAAGTTCTCGCGTTTAAAAAGAGAAGGTTTCGGTGTTTACGCGTCGGAATCCAAATGAATACTGAATCGGTTACGTCAAAGTATCGGTTTATATTTTACAAGGCCAACTCCCCCAGATTAAAATTTGAAAGTAATGAAATAATTAACCGAAATAATTTTAAGTTTATCGTGCATTCCCGCATTTTTATTATTTAAACGATTGTACTATTGTTTGAATTTTAATTTATTGTACCCGTGTACATTAGCGATTGTTTAAATAATTGAAAAATTATCGAAAGTATTAATTTATAAGTTCTCGCGTTTAGAAAGCATGAGTTTCGATGTTATCGCGTCGGAATCCGAAAGAAAACTAACTCGTCAATTGTTAAAATTAATAAAAAAACCGGTCATGTTTATTATGCAAGGCCAGCTAATCCGAGATAAAATTTTAATTTTAATTAAAATATATTAATAATAAAATTTAAATTTTATTCGGATATTTCACTGAATTTATTTCAAGTTTTTCGTGAGTTTCTATCTTCTTAATGTTTAAACGAATTATTTATTGTTTAAATATTAAATTATTGTTTCTGAGTACGATAGAGATATTTTAAATAATTGAAAAATTATCGAAGGTATTTATTTATGAGTTTTCGCGCGATTCGTAACCAATTTTGATGGACAAGATCTCATTTGAAAGATGAAGGTTTCATCTAGGACTTATCTTTTTCGAATTTTTGACAATCTTTTTCTTTCTTCATAAACTGTTCTCGAAAAATATCATTTTTTGATACTACTTTTTTCAAATAAAGTGAAGCTTTTTCAAGAATTCGAAAAATATTTGTCCTTTATTGAACCTTCTTTAAAATGAGACCTTGTATATCAAAATCGGTCAAAAATTACGCTTATTCTCATTGATAACGTAAGCCATTATAAAATCAGGAGTAGTGAACAATCTTATGTTCTTTTTTTTCGTGGCATCAAAGTCTCTAGAAACAGCAAAGTCCATGTAATGAAACCTATCGAAAATCTATATTTTCAATATAACATATGTAGTGTAAAACGTGTTAATATATTGTTTTACATGATATAATTTATATTGTAATTAATATAGAGTTCATAACTGCTTTATTAGGTATATAGATAACGAAGGAAATGAAAGATACGCCAAAAATTTTGTATAACAACTCAATAAAATGTAAACTTTATTGATTATTTTTGTTGGCACGATTGAGAATTTTTCTAACCATTAAAAAAATATTACAGCTAATTTCTTTCCTACAATAAAATATATATGGATACTGCACATGTATGTGAGAATACATACGTAGTTAAGCTTTAATTAGCTACATGGGAACACAATATGTACAATTAATAATTGACAATTAGATCTTAAAAGAAAGAAAGAAACTGCGAAGCGAAAGTTTTCTCGAAAATATTAAATGTTCACAAACTCGATTATTTTTCATAAAAACTTCACATTTCGTGAACGTTTAATTTCAAGAAACAATTCTCTTTGCGTATATAAGTTTTTGCTTTTTTTTCTCTAATACTAATCAAAATGATTCTAGGAGAAGAGAACTAGTAATTATAATTCATATTACAGAACCTGTATACATGGTAGGATTAACTAAACATGAAGCTATCCATTTGCATATATGCATACATACATACATAAAACGTTTAAATCAGTGACCAATTTGTTATATTTCTCGTTTGAGAATGAAACTCTTGTTATTTCATGAATTGCGGATGTAAAAATTCGCTAAGGCACCGCAAAATTCTTTTGCACCTATTATCTAAACTGTATACAATAGCTTACTGAGGAGATAAGGAAATTCTTCCTTTTGAATATTTCTGTTCTAAATCAAATAACAATCTATATTGATCATTACACACAGGCGTGCGCCACACACGCACACACATAGAGTGTATATATATATATATATATATATATATATATATATATATATATATATTGAAATTATTGAAATTATTGAAATTATATAACGCTCTCCATATGACAAATTTCAAATTGGAATGTTTTTTTTTTACAATAGAAGAGTAAGAGCGAAAGTTTATTATACAGTTTTCCAAAAGTAAAACCGATAAGAATGATATAAAATAAAATATATGTGGCCATCGAAAAATGATTATACATATATTGTGACGAATCTCAGAAAGCGTATAAAGGGTAGGTAGTATGGGTAGGACGGTTAGATCGAGAAATAAAAAAAGGTAAAATAATAGACAATTAACAACAGAAGACGAGTTCTAAAACTTTAAAAAAAAAAAAGAATAAAGTTATAAAAGAGGCAGAAGAGAAACACCCAAGGTTCATTAAAAATTTATTAGACGCGAGAGCGATACTTTGAGAAGTGATAGAAAGTCGATAAATTAGTTAAAGAAGAATTTAGAATTTTGTAATATAGAAGGATAAAAAAAAAAGCTTATGCATTGTCGAATATCTGAAAGACTACATTCAACTTGGTGCCAAAAGCATACACCGATTGAGCACGATTCGTTTAGTTGGAAAAAATAGATAATTGGACGAGAAGAGATCGGAGAGAGTATTAGTAAGAGAATAAAGGACGAATAAAAAAGAAATTAATGTAATTTCGCTATTGACATTTATGTCTCTTCCCAGCTGCTGATCTCGAGCAAAAGACAGGCGAACCAATAACAGTTATTTGTCATCGTCTAAGTAGAAGAAAAGTATTTTAGAAGAATGAGTACGTACAATATATCACGCTATGTATATATATATATATATATATATATATACGTGTGTGTATATATATATACACATATGTATAAATATCTTTATGTGTAAATTAATTGATTGTGAATTGAAGAGAGAATCAAATATTAAAGAAAATTATTAGCCGGTAATATTAGCATCGAAAATATTATTTTACAAGGTGCTTTGCACAATGTAAACGTCATGGTATAATATTTAATTTTGCTTTTCCTTTTAATTTTTTTTTCTTTTTTGTTTTGTTTTTTTTTCCTTTTTTGTTTTGTTTTTTTTTTCCTTTTTTGTTTTTCTTTCTTTCTATCTCTTCAAAATATATTTCATTCAATTTATGATTGCACGATAAGATAATTGCGGCATAAATAAAAATTATATTACTGGCCGCATATTTGTTATTCTTCCTCGACATACTCTTTAGGAAAAAATCCTACTTGATCGCCTATCTTTCCCTTCCACCATCCTTTGGCATCACCTTCCTTACTTAAGACAACAACTCTGCAACCACGCCGAAGACTCAATTGATTACGTTCACTACCATGAAAATCGAACAGTGCTTTGGCTAATACACGACGGAAAGGCCATAACAATCGTTGATCCAGTTTTTCAAAGTTCTCCGCTAATGAGGCGCGTTCATAGTACTCGACAAGTTCTACGACACTCTTAAAAAATCTAGATTCACTGAGATAATAGAGATCTGCACCGTCCACGTCGCGTTTGAATATCTTAATGTGTTTTACTGCACCGTCGGCCCTATAAAATGAAACAAAGATTATAAACAATCGTATATCTCGAGTTATACGCTCACAATAACAGACGCAATAAATACAAAGCTTACTTGATACTCAATGCGTAATTAGTTTCATGCTTAAGTCGAGGTTGGCCGGCTGGTCTTATTCTTAACATGTACGTGCCATCCTCACGAGGTTCAAGCTTATTGGATGCCGTGTCCCGTCCCATTTCTCCGACAAACCAGAGTTTCGCAGAAAGTGCTCTTTCACAAGGCAAGGGTGGTGGTGGTGGGGGTGGAGGTGGTATTGGCATACAACGTCCCGAATGTGCAATACATTGTTTGTGTACAGCAAGGCGACACACCTCGCATCTGTAACCCTATAGGAAAAAGTACGAATGTAAGATAAAAAAAATAATAATAATAAAAAAGTTTGCTTTCATTTTTTTTTTAGACAAGCAAAATATTACTACCTGAAATATACATCCTTTAAGGAATCTACCGCAACGTTGACAACTACGTGCAGTATCAAATGTTGTAAGTTTAAATTTATGATTCGTGTTTCGACATGCGGCAGGATTTACATTATCCATAGCATCTTGCAATGCCTTAATCCACATTTGCTTTTGTTCTTCCGTCCTTGCATATAGAGTATACGCGGTGTATGCTTGTTTATGAACAAGTAACCATTGATAAGACCAGCGTGAATCTCTGCCAAGAGTTCGTCTTCCTGTATGATCCTCAAGTCTATAATCATCTAAACGTAAAAAATCTCTATAACAATATTGATCGCCTCTTCCCGCTTTACATATTAGAATGATTTGCTCAAAAACAAATGCATAACGGGCCTTTATTCTTTGATCGCCATGAGCTTTCACCTAAAAAAGAATTTGATAAAATAATCATTGTTAATTACGATAATATTTTGCGATTTTAACTTTCTCGTATATTTACGAATATATAAAATATATATACCTTAAGTTCTCCGTCTCTTAACAAACGTCCATAATCTTTTAATTGTGCATCTTCAGGTACATCCCAATCAATTATCGATGCTTCTATATCTTTTATGATATCTAATGTGTCTGCATCACGTTTAACTTCATTTATATATTGTGCTACATCTACCATAACTTCTCTCGCTTCACTTAATTGACGTCGGTCCTCATGCCAATCCCTAGGAGTTTCTTCCACTAACTTATCAAGTAGCAAATGATATTTTAGCACCCTTTGCATTGGTACAGAAAGTATATCACGTAATTTAAATTTACCATTATTAGAATCTTGTTGGCATCTCTATAAAATATATATATATATATATAATTAATAAATAAATAAATAAATAAAATGTTTTATATATATAGTAAATATATCAAGTAAATTAAAAATAAAAAGAAAAACTTACTATGACCTCTTGATTAAAAACTTCGTTTCTCGCACATGCTTCTTGTAGAGTATTTTGTGCAAGCGTAAGATTTGCGCAATAATCTCCATAAATAAGAAACTTTTCTCGCCAATCAAGAAAAACTTGAGCCAAGGCAGCTCCATTTCTTGCTTTGCGAAGTTGACTATGGAAGCCAGCATGGATTTCGGACAACTCTTTTATACCAAAAAATATTCGTGCAGAATCTTCAGGTCTTAATAATGACGAGAGTGGTCTGGCAAAATGTTTTAATAAACTGTTGAGAACATCCGAGTAGTTTCTTTCAGTCTCTACAAGTTCTTGAATAACATAGTCTCTCTTTTCTCCTCCTGATATTGCACCACCCTGCTTTTTACGGTTGTTATATTAAATTGTAAAACAATATATAATAATTATATACAAATGAATGATTTAAAAAAGTATAAAAACAGCTAATGTTGTTAATTTTAATAATAAACACAACAATTCCAAATAACATATGCATATACATATATGGATATTATTTGTGTTAAAAATATTGTTTGACATTTGCCAAGGAAAAGATACAATGAATAAACGTTGTCTATAGAAATCATAAGAAAGCATAACAAAATAATAACCTGAGCAACAGATGGAGGAGGTGGCAGGTGTAAACTACAAAGGTCCTGATAGATCTCTTCACTTTGAGCATGACTGCAATAAGCTCCATAACCATCTTCTTCTCCTACAGAATCATCATTGTCTCCTCCTCCACCTGCTTCATCACCCTCTCTCCTTCTAAACCTTCTGCGACGACCTTCATCTTCGCGCCTTTTATACAGAAATTTAAATAGCCATGCACTATCTATGCATCATAACATAGCTTAATTTTTTGGACACTCTTAAGCTATGAAGGGTATGATAATGTTACTAAAAAGTTTAAACATAAACTAAAAACATTCATGGCCATATATCAAGTTGAATAAGTACTTCGAAATAGTACCAGTATCACATTATGAATGATAATAATGTACAGTAATTGCATTATGCTATAGTTTTTTTTCAAATTGTTTCATAAAGAATTGTGATGACTGGAACTTTTCTTAAATGACATATTAAATTCTCAGGATACAAAACGACATATACCTTCTCTGTAGAAGGCCAGTCGTGTTGAGAGGGAGTTGAAAAACAGAGCAATTCCTGATAAACTTCAGACTCACCTAGGTCCATAGGCCTAGGCTTTATGGTAAACGCCACCACTCCTGCCGTGGGGCTAAATTCATTAACAAAATTACTACAAATCTACTTAGCTAAAAAATGCCAAAAGATTTGCACCAATTTTTAAGAATGTAATTACTTATAATTTTATTTTAATGTCTACTATATTTTGTTCATTGTAATGAATATAAGTCTTACAATCATATATATTAAAATTTATATTATTCAGAAACTTACCCTACACCAGCACTTTGCAAATCCTTATAAATATCTTCTTGAGATCGACTATGGCCTACTGAGAAACCACTGTAATGGACATATTATATATTAAAATAGAATGACTGTTTCTAAATAAAAAAATAAAAATCAAAAATTACTTACGGAATACCCTTGTGTCTTAGACGATGACAATTCGATAGAGCTGATAATGTACAAAGCACACGTTGAAAATTGGATAAATCAAATAACATAGAAGGTTCAAAGAGGTCAGAATCTGATAATCCGAAAATAGTTGAACATGCAGACAGGAATACTTTTATATTTCGTAAACATAAAAATTGTGCCATTTGTGGTTTTTGATTCACATCTTTCATATCTATGCATCCTGAATCTACAGTGTTTAATAAATTACAAAGTAATACTCCATCTCTTAATGTGTAAGCAAGATCAAATGGTCTTGCATTTGGCCAATTGGCTTTGTGATCAGCTCGTAATGCTCCACATCTTGTTAACCATTTAGCACATTCAAGCCAACCACTTCCCGTATCAGTTGCACAATCTGATCTACTCATTTTCTTACTCTTTTTTTATGGAATTAATGAATGTGCAAAATTAATTTCTTCTTAACATATAATATCGTAGTTTCTTGAAGTCAGCATTGCTTCTGTTTCTATTATGAAAGAACAAAATAAGAAAGAATCATGCAAATGTAGAATTAAAGAAATTAATATAAATAATATCGAAATATATAGCATTATATTGTGAGACTTTTTATAGATAAGGTGGAATTACAAACATATCGAAATATAAAAAAAAAAAATAAAATACTAACTTTATTATTTCAATATCATTATGAGGACATAACATGTAATCTAAAAATCATATGACACATTAATGATAATTAAAAATCTATTTTTTATGAACTTCTTATGAAGAAAATTAACAATAATACAAACTAATGGAACTAACAATAGAATTTAAAATTTTTCATGATGAATGATAATCTTTCATAGGCGTACCTCCGTTCGTCGGAGGGAATTGTAAATGCTTTCCTCTGTACTATCTTTTTTCAACCTTTAATCTCCGTTTTGTGCGTTATTAAAGTTAAATCCATTGCCTTATTTCTTTGGCTTCGTATTTAATGAGACTTGTATTGTTTATAAAACTTAATCAGTAATGACATTACTGTAATACATTTCGTAAATTTAAAATTTTAATACGCGTGTAGCTTTTCACAAAACACGCTATTTCTTCATAGTCGTAACATTAAGCCGTCCAACCTGGTCCAACCTATCAGACCGTAGCTGCCATATTGATATTCCACATTTTTACAATCGATAGCTCGATTGTAGTACGATCAAGTACTTACGACTATTCGATTAGTGTTAACCAATGCAAAAAACAATATATTTACATAGTACGTATAATATAATTTTCAAAACGTCAAATAATTTCAAATAAAAAAAGATGTATCTTTTTCATTTTAAGGGTATATAATTTATTATCAGGGCACAAGTTTATTTAAAATAAATCATAATATGTGTGTAAATCGATTATACAAATGTTATAAAAATAAGCGTATAAAATATTCACATTTTTCTTTTTTTCTTTTTTCAAATATAGACACCTATTCATTCGGACGAATAAAATAATATACATATTTTTTATAAATCTAAATAAATTAATTTGCCAATATATGGAAAAGGATTGGAAAAGATTGGAAAAGAAATTATCTTTTTATTTTATATATATATATTGAAACTAGACTAGTTATCAACTGTATTATAAAATGGACCAATCAGACAATTGGTAATATTACATAGGCCAACGATGTCATATGTACCAATCTTCGAAGGCAGCGGTTTGATATGTGGCATATTTCTGTTGTACTCGATTTAAAACATATTTTATAATAATTCTAATATGTTTAACTTTGCTTCGTGCGTGTTTTTGATAATTATTGTACCATGTATAACCAATGAGATTATGTCACCAAATGTACCATTTCACAGAGAAAAGGTATGCGATGTATTTTTAATATTATTTCTTGAAATTTTAAAATAATTCTATCTTATTTTTTCATTATACCATTATGCACGTATAGTATGTAACAAAATATTATAAACGAATATATTAAATCATCATTTTCTAACAATTACAGTATTATCACGAACCTATATCTTTAACAAATGAACAAATCATCACACTTGCTGATATGTCAAATATCACTAATATGGAACATGTGTTAGATAACATTTGTATTGTCAGAGTTGTAGGAAGTCCCCAGCATAAAAAAGTGAAAGACGTAAGTAGTAAATCTCAATATTGTACTGATAAAAATTATAAACATTTTATATAAAATCCTTAATGTATTACGTTATTCTTTTTTTTTTCTTTTTTATAGTACATCACAAAAACCATGAATGATCTTAATTGGACTGTCGAGTCAGATATTTTTGAAGATGTAACGCCTATATTTGGAAAAATTCAATTCGAAAATATAATTGCAAAATTGAATCCAAATGCTACAAGGTATTTATCATTAGCTTGTCATTTCGATTCAAAATATACCAGGGAAGGAGATTTTGTTGGTGCCACAGATAGTGCGGTACCGTGTGCTCAAATGATTAATATTGCTACTGTCATGGATAAACAACTACAGTCTATTAAAAATGTATGTTTAATTATTTTGTTTTTTAAACGACATAATTGTTTTTGGTGATGTTTCTTTTTTTCAAAGCACCATTATCTTTTAGCAAAATGTGAGTTTAATGTTTATTTTCTTTGACGGAGAAGAAGCTTTTAAATCTTGGAGTCCTCAAGACTCCATTTATGGAGCAAGACATTTAGCAGAAAAGTGGCATAATGAACGTACCACACTTATACAAGATACTAATGTTTCTGAACTTGATAGAATGGTATATTATTAATAACAACTTATCATACAATGAGCTATATGTGTAATTGTGATTTTATCCTCTTTCTTGTTTCAGGATATATTAATACTTTTAGATTTAATAGGAGCTTCTGATCCAACATTTTACAATTATTTTGAAAATACTCAGAGGTGGTACTCATTACTTATTAATCTTGAAAGTACTTTAGCTGATTTAAGAAAATTTGAAAATTATTCATATGAGAAGTCAGAACAGAAATACTTTCAACCATATTCTATACTGGCACATATAGAAGATGATCACATTCCCTTTTTGAGAAAAAGTATAATAAACTTACATATCTTTGTTCTTTTCTTGTTTCTTTTTTTTTATGCTGCACTGCTCCCTGTTATTACTACAAACTGTTATAATTCTTAATTTTCTTTCAGATGTTCCAATTCTACATTTGATACCATATCCATTTCCAATTTTTTGGCATAAACCAGGAGATAATCGCAGTAATATAGATATGAAAACGACAGAGAACATTAACAGAATTTTAAGAGCATTTATTGCCTCATATTTGCATATCAGTGTATGACAAACATTGGTAATTTTTTACTGTAACCATATATAGTAATATTATGAATGTGGGTGTCAATAATATGATTAAAATATACTAATATATTTGTTAAATAATGACACTTAATGTCTGTTATTTATATAATATTAGGAAAAAAGAGAGAGAAAGAGAACGGGAGAGAGAGGAATATAACAAATCAATATCTGTGTACAAAAGTATGTATTTATTGTATTTATGATCAAAAGATCATTCTTTGTTAACCATATATACATAGGTATATTTTTATATGAAATTTATTATTTTGATTTAATAAGCATTTGAACGAAATAATATTATTTTCGTTTAAACGATATACGATAGGTTTTAGATTTGGAGAAATATAAATTATTTATACTGTGTACCAATGTATTGTGTTAAATTATTATTTATTATATTTAGTTTAAATAAATACAGCATAATTTTTTTTTAATTCTACATATATATAAAACATTTGATACAATAAATTAAATTAATTTTCTTTATAAAGAAGGAATTATTAAAAAAGTAAATACTTTATATTTTATTAGAAATATTATGAACAGGTACTACATACATATGATGCAAATAACATAACCATTTTATAATTCGTCTTTTTCCACAGAAACGTTAATATCTTTCACACTACCCAAGAATATTGGTATTTTACTCGGCTTGTGATAAATAATAAATAAAAATGGACGATTGACCAAGAATTCTTCAGGAAAATCTATCAACGCTCTTTTAAATCTTACCTCAGCGACTATAAACAAATATAATTTTATATAATATTTAAGAAACATATTTACAAATGGTATATTAAAAATCGTATTAACCTGTAGCTGCAGCAGCTTCTGAACCTTCCTCATTAACTTCAATGAAAGCTTTTTGTAATATTTTACTTATTTTTACAGGTTCCTTTGTAAGATTACCAAAATCTGCATTATCTTCAAACATGGAATGTAAGCCCAGCTGAAACGATTTTTTTAGTACATATATCATCATTTTTTGTATAAATTATTAATTTTGGAAACAATGCTGTATTACTAATTTTACCTTGCGCAAAATATTTTCCAGATCAATTTTAATCTCATACTTAAAGCGGGGAAGAGTCAATTCAATGTCTGTTTCATTACGTGATGCTTCAGAAAAATCTTCCCATTTAAAATTTTTTTCCAGAAATTGAAGCCCTTTAATTTCATTAGGCAGCAGTATTATCATTGCAATGTCTTGATTCTAGAAAAGTTTTTTAGTTGACAAAAATAGTATATCATAAATTGGTAAATACTTTTCAGTTTACAATTATTAAGACTTACTATATATGGTATTTCAATGAAACGTGCATTTAAATTTGAAATTTCTCCATTGACATATTTGGATCGTTTGTACATCATCGGTACTAACTTTTTATCTGTTTCTGATGTGTGAAAAAAGATATTTTTAATTAACTTATCATCAAATTTATGTAGCCAATGACCTTTAAAGTAAACTGCATTTATCAAAATAGCTCTTGTATCTTCATCAATATCATCTATAACATAGATATTAGTGATAATTCATTCTAACTCATAAATCAGTTTATACATTCTTATATTATCATTTGTACCTGTGGAAAGAATAGTAGAAATCTTGTCTCTTGTTGCTTTCTTGACCCATGAATTAATTTCATTGATTGCTTGTAATTTATTTTTAAAATCTATTATTGATAGGCCACAATTGAAAACATCTGTGCTCACTGTAGTAAATTCACTGAATACTTGAAAATTATCTTGCATGTATATTGCATTGGCTACTTGTAGTTCTACCTCTTTTATATCCTGATAATAATATTTAACATTAGTATAAAACTGCAATAATCATTATGACGTTTGTATTCTTACATTTAATGTAGAAATTAAAGATTTTATTTCATTGTGGGAGACATCAATGCTGCTTGGGTAAAGAACAGTTTGTAATTCATTATATGTTATTCCTTTTGATCCATGATGAAGTAGAGACAATATAGCATGTAAACTAAATGGTGAAGTTATTACATTGCCATCGAATTCATCTGTTAGTACCTACAATATAAATTATTTATAAGCTATGTCCTGATATAATCAATTAAAAATTTTACCTTATAAAAATTACTAGAAAAGAGACAACAAGAGTTTGCTACTTTTTGCAAAATATTTTCTTCCTTCTTGACAGACATCTCTTCTGAGGATGGGTATGTGATTCCAAACAGGATAAGGAGAAATAAAGCTATAAATAAAATTTGTTTTATATACACAAATTTTATTTTAAAAGCAATATTGTTTTTAACACAATACCTGTTTGCTTGAAAATTATGATCATTTTTATGTAAACAATAAGAACAATTATTAAAATCAAACAAAATTATAAACAAAGAATTATTTTTTACAACCAGCTGTTATAAAATACTTAACTGTTATATACAAATGAGACAAGATAATCTTATCTGATTTACCATTCCGATGCAATAGTATTTACAATATATACGAAATGTACATTTATATTTATACCAAACTGCATATGATAAATAATATATCATATGCAACCGACCAGCTCAATCGTCTTTTTGTTTTGCGCATTACTTACGAAGTACTGCACAGTTCGTTACGAAATATGTTTTTAACGATGATGTCAACGGAACTACAAATTTTACATAAATAATGTCATAATAAAAATACGTATATATATAAAATACGTTTGGGACACGATTTTGTCAAAAGTATATTAAATACGATAATGATTTTTTTTTTCTTTTTTTACTAATATTTCTGACTCACTCTACAAAACTAAGGTTATAGCTGAGTCACAATTACTCACTGGTAGGTAATACGTCTCGATTCGCAATGTGAGTGTATTTCATTGATGTTATCATACTAATCGATGATGGTATACCAAAGGAAAAGACACTCAGAACGTGTTATAAAAGTAGGACACATAGAAAACAAATTTCTAAATCATTAATGAAGCTTTTTACGAATTCGCCTCTATACAATTTACTTTAGCATTATGCGTACTCTGTTAACGCAATGTTAATAGTAAGAATCGAAAAGTTAACATCCTTGTATTTCGCACGATTGTTTTTCTTCTCGTAATATTATCCGCTGCGATATTACAGATTTAGTAACTGAAAGAAAGATTAATAACGTAAGAAAAGCGTGATTGAGAAGCGAAAAAATTTTATAGAGAATACCCGAAAAAAAATACAAAAAAAAAAAGAAATAATAGAAGAGAGAAAGGGAACGAAAAAGAAAAGAAAAGAAAAACGGTCGATATGAAAAAATTGAAAAGATTCAAATAGTACGGTCCCGCGAAAAAAAGGGAGGACGATTTTTAAAGTTGGTAAGAATGATGGGGGGTCATTGTTCGGTTGGTTCGCGCGGGTTGTAAAGAAGCCGAAGCTGGACGAAGATATAAACGGGAAGACGTCCGGAGATGGCCGAGAGGTAACGAGTAACGACGATGCATTCCGAAAGAGACCGAGCAACGTGATTGGTTGAAGGATAGAGTTAACGGGCGAAAGACGCGACGGACGTGGAGAAGCAAAAGCTTACGCCTTCGTTACTTGGGATATCGATGCTTTTACGCGTTCCCAGAGGCCACGGATTACATGGAAAGACGAAAGATTTGCCGGCGCACATTAATCGGACATATCATCTGATCTATCGTAAATATTAATGTCGAAAAGATTAGAAAAAAAAGAAAGGGAAGCGGCTGACACATTGCTCCAGTGCGGTGGATTTCAGTGAGTGAAAGAAAAGGAGAGAAGACAGACAAACAGACAGATAGATAGATGGATTAGATAAATAGATAGAAAGGTAGAGAAAGAGAGGAAAAAAGTAATAAATAGAGAAAGAGAGAGAGAGTGAGAGGGGGAAAAATTTAGTAGAAAGGAGAGGGGGTCTCGAAAAGCGAAAAGAATACAGGGGGAACTGACGTGTTGCGGGCGCATCGAACGTGTGCGGTCAACACACCTTGCGACGAGAAGAGAGGTACACGTTATTACGGTACGTCTCGCGATATATTTACCCCGTTCATTCAAGAATGTTTTAATTACGTTCGTCTGCTGTTACTGCTGCTGCTGCTACTCGTCCCCGTCCGTGGAAACTACGATATAACGTGTGTATGTCCTCCTCCTCCTCGTCCGTCTCTTCTCTGTGTTGTGATTTTGTGTGTGCGCGCGCGCGTATCTGCCCTTCTTTCCAGCAACAAGACGATTACGACAACGACAACGACGACGACGAAGACGACACGACGACACGACAACGACGGTGGTGGCGGCGACAACGGTTAGTACGAGTACGTATTGTTCTCCGGTAAATGTGTTAAATAGAAAGAGTTACCTCGAGCGTTACCTTGTATTTCCACGTTTTATTGTACCCGGGCGCGCGCACGCGAGAGAAAGAGAGTGAGAGAAATAGTGTGTGCGTGCGCGTTCTCGTGCAGTGTGTTTGCGTTGTGTTACGTGTGTGAGAGAGTTCTCCTCGGCACTTAACGCGTTGCCGCGTGTTATCGTCGGCGAAACGAAAGCAACGAGGATGCTCAAGTTTATAAGAGGGAAGGGCCAGCAACCCACCGCCGAACGGCAGAAACTTCAGAAGGATCTCTTTGCCTTTCGAAAGGTGAGTAATAGCCACATAGTAGCAGTAGTATTGTGGTGGTGAGTAGTAGTAGTAGTAGTAGTAGTGTAGTAACAGTACAGCAATATCGTTTGTTATATACCTGCGTACGACACATAAATACGTGATGATGTATCTATACACAGAGAGACACGAAAGAGCACGCATGTATGTATGTATGTACACGCAGGCTCTATACCAACACTTATGCATTTAATGCCGGCTAAAAACGCGCGATCGACGATGCGAATGCAAACGATTATTCCGTATATGCATATATACATTCTCTCTCTCTCTCTCTCTCTCTCTCTCTCTCTCTTTCTTGCGAGTATGGAATCAAATTTTTATTTAGTAAGAAAAAGTTTATTTATAATTTCCCTAACGCTTTTCAAATGTATACATATCTATTTGTACTTAGGTACAGATTATTATAGATGGTACGCATAAATTAAAAAGAAAAAATGTATGTTTTTAAGTTTTACGTTCCAATGTTTATTAAGACGTACGAGGGTGGGGGGATGTGTTTAATATTGATACGATAGGATAGTAACAATAATAAAGAGAAGAACGCTATCCTTTTCTTACAATCGCGTTATCATTGTGAAACGTGCTTTTGTTTGGTTTTGTTTTGGGCGGGGTGAGATAAAGGTGAGGGCATTCATGTTAGTTAGTAAGCGAAGGTTACAAAATGCAGTCGAACGAGATCTCCTAGGAAATGGTAGGTGATTACGTTCTTGATCAGCAATGTACATATATAATCTACATATATACATACATACATACATACATAAATATACGCGCGCATATAAATAAACAAAATTCTACGTTCTTTCGATTGTTAATGTTTTCACGTCATTTTTATCGCCAATTCTTTTTCAGTCCTTTAAGACTAAAGATAAGTAAAGAAAAATAAGAATACAAATAGATTTCTCTAATGATCTTCATGATGACGCATAAGAGAAAACGTTAAATAAGATAATAAAATGGTGGCAAACTTTCTCGCAAGTTTTATTTCATTATTTCGTGTTTTATTTTATTTTATTTTATTGTCTTTTTCTTCTTTTCTTTTTTTTTTTTTTTTGGATTCGGTTCGTTTCCTTTCGTTAATCATAGCTTCGTAAAGAATAGGAAAGTCTCTTTGCCATTTAAATCTTCGCAACGAGGGGCATCACGTTACGAGGAAACCACGAGACGCGTATGTATTTTTATCGTCATTTTTTTCTTTTTTCTTTTTTTTCTGGTATACATATACTATATTGCCTTTTCGTCGAGAGGAAAAAATTCTTCAAGGTGATAGACATCAGCAAGGATTACCGTGTATATTTTCAAAGAATATATATATATATATATATAAATATATATATATATATATATATATATATATAAATAAATATATATATATATATATATATATATATATATATATATATATATTGTGTGTGTGTGTGAGCCGGTATAATATGAGTGGTCTAAAATAAGATAAAATTACAATTAAAATTAATAAGAAATTAATTTATCGGCTAATTCGTATAATAATGATCTAATTATACGAAATACTCAATAAATAAAATTTTGTTTTAATACTTGCTTTTATATCACTTTCATAATTATTTGTTTGTATATGTGATTATTCACTTACCACACACACACAACACACAATACACGTGCAGAAAAAGAAGAAAGTAACAAAAAAGAATAAATAAGGAATGGAAAAAATGACGAGGCCCGAGAAAATCGTCGAACCGCGAGGATCGTGTTTTACTTTACCGAATCTTTCAAGGTTGAAATACGATACCACTGCTGTCATGTGTCTTCTTACGTACTTACATCCGCTACAAAAAAGCACGTGTGCACATATACGTTTATCAAGTAACGTACTCTCTCTTTCTCTCTCTCTCTCTCTCTCTCTCTCTCTCTCTCTCTCTTCCCTTCCTTTCTCTATTGTCTCATATCTTTCGATGGTTCACTTGCCAGATTATTAACACACATTGTCATTACGTATATGTAATTTAATATGGTTTATTGGGTATACTCATGCAAGAACTTTAACGCGTTCATCTCGATAATATTCGTAATTGAATTAAAAATCGCATCATTCGTAATGTGAACAATTGTGGAAAGGAAGTTTACTGATATCGAAATTAAGCGAACAGTCAAAATGAACACGGCGAAGGATTAAAAGGTTGGCGTATTTAAAAAAAAAAAAATACAAATTTATTTTCCCTACGGGGGATATAATTTATCCTCGGAGGTTGTTACATTGTGTTTGGGACATCAGGTCCTCTAGTTCCCTGCTTAAGACAAAATTATTTCAATTTTGAAAATGAACAATTTCTTCTCTCACGTCGCGAGCCTTACATTTAATCATTTAATACAATAAACCATATGTATTGTAATAATGACTTTTACTATATTATACTTTAATAATAATGATAACGATAACAATAATAATAATATTAGTAAGTCGCATGTGCATATGCAAACACGAGCATACACTCTTGGCCGATATGCAACGTATTGATCTTTTTTACTTGACAAGAAAAAAATGTATTTAAAAATAAATATTGATAAATCTTTTTAAATATTTTTTTCTACTCTCCTTTTTTTTTTTTTAATACACGCGCTCAAATCAAACATAGTATTTTAAACATTTTCCATAGTATCGATAGTATGTTTTTTTTCTTTTATCTCGCACACGCACGTTTAATAATTTTTATTATTATTTTTTTTTTTTGTAGTTCATATCGTTTTACAGGTTATATAATTTATTTCTTGTTTCATTTGAATATGATGTTATATTGCACGTTAATATTATTGACGTAGGTATAACTAGATAGTTAGGTAGGTTGGTAGGTAGGTGTATCTATCTATTAATATTTCATAAAAAATTATCTTTTCCTTTAGTCAAATTAATAATATGGCGGATGTAGATAGTTTTGTCAAGTACGAAATTCTATTCGTAAGTTCGAGAAGCACCGTAATTTAACGGTAAACGAGTCGAACGTTGATCGATGGCTAATTTCGTCGTACGTTATGACACACACTTTATTAGTATTAAACGTGCCCTCCCCGTAAAAGCCGATGTATTGTGGTGTTGCCTTCACTTTCACTGTACTTTAAATTATCTAGCATACTTCTTTTCGAACTGTCATCATCGATTAATATATTATATGATATATATATATATATATATATATATATATATATATATATATATCCTATTTTTCTTTCGTAAAATATATTATACCTACTACAAATTAAAGAGTTTACATATAAATTAAATAGGTATAAATTGCACTTAAAGGAAAAAAAAGAAAGGAACATGAACAATTTCGAATACGAAGTAATTATTCATTTTATGATGATAAAATATGATCAAACCTAAGTAACACGCACACGCACATGTAAGTACACGTAGACGTTATAGCGATTCGACGAGTGAATTTTTTCCTTTTTTTTTTCCTTCTCCTCTCCTGTAAATCACGTAACCGATCTCTAAATTTTCCCTAGGAAATATATTCATCGTTAATAATTTTTCATTGGTGACTAATCTTTTTATCATTTTATTTAATGACAAACCAATGGAACTTTAGAATGGCAGTTTTATCGGTTCCGGATCTACGAAAAGCCCGATTACGAAACGTTAAAACGATGTTTTTCAAACGTTACTTTTATTGTCGTACGAGTTTCGCTTTGTCGTTTGACCATAATGAACGTTATATCGGTAACGTTACTTTAGGAGAGAACGAGAGAGGGGGGGGCACGACACCACGATTGTGGTACGCAACAACGGTTGATTGATTTGGATTAAAGTACTCGCGTACTTGACCAATTGGGGCGTTCGTGTCAAGCGATCAAGGCTTCTCTCGTTCGTTTGTTCGTTCTTTCGTTCCTTCGTTCAAATTTTGTCTTTTACTTCTTTAATGGATTATTTATTTGTGTGTGTTTTTTTTTGATATATATATAAATAAGAGGAACAGGAAGAAAGGAGGGGAAAAAATAAATAAATTAGAACGAGTAGAAGAGATCGATCGGATCATTCTACGAAAACATTTCGATCGCGATATCTGTCACCTTTTATTTTCGATTTTGTTTTTTCGTTATCGTCGCAAGTACGGAGTGGTTTTTAACTGTGTCCCACAGATCGAGATGCTTTTGAGTTTTCGAAGAACTCGCAATCATATTCGATTGATTGGCCGAGTACGAGAGGGACTATGCAAACAAAAAGTATCGAGAGGAAGAGGTAAAAGGACATATATATAACCTGTATTTTAGATCGTGTAGGACGATAAAGACATTTTTTCCTCGGAGATATCTTTTGGACATGACGATTAGAACAAAATTCCACGAATATCTCGATTGGAACGAACGCCGCCCGGGACTGTAGCGGGGGCGGGAGAGCGGGAGAGCGAGCGCGTCTTGATCGACGAACGAAGAATGACGTTCGCATTAAATACGATTCTTTTCGTGTCGTTAACTTCTGCCGGTTAATGTATTTATCTTTGTATGTATTTATTCTCCGTTTGAGATAATGGCTCGGATAAATATCACATCGCGTCCTATCTAAAATTTATCATTGGAGGATTGTTGGCGGAACGGCGATGATTTATTCTGATTTAATATCGCATTATTCTGTTGTTAGAAATTAATAGGAAACATTTTTTATGTTCTCGTTTTACACACACACACAAATATATATATATATATATATATATATATATATATATATATATATATATATATAACGAGAAGAAACGATCTTTATTTTGGCTCTTTCAGACGATTCACGTAACGATCAATCTTTGGTCATCACATTAAACGCAACGTAGAAGGAGAAGAGCTCGATAGATATATTTTTTTTTTTTTTTTATCGGGAAATCAAAAATTGTACTGGTACTCGAACGAGCATGATTCATAGTAACGCCATAACGGCGTATCATTTCTTTGTTGCATAACTCGCGATCACGATAAGATCCCTTTTCCGTTACCTTCGATGTAAATGCTTTTCCTCAGTTTTACTTTTTTTCTATTTTTTTTTTTTTTTTTTTTTTTTTAGTTCTCTCTTTTATTTTCCAACAAGTTCTAATTAAATAATTATTTCGTCATTCGTGCAACGCGCGAAAAGAGAAGCGGCGACGGACGAATAAATAGTGCGAGATAATAATAATGTGTCTCGAGAAATGGCAGACGGAATCAACAGGTCGATATTCTCTCTCGGATGTAATCGATATTTGAAAGTCTAGAAGGCTGCGATCCAGTTGACGACACGAGGTCGTCAGGACGATCTTCGTCTCGTGGTCTTCGCGAGGAATATTTATTATTATTATTATTATTTTTTATATATTGTTATTTTTTTATATATTATTATTATTATTTTTATTTATTTATTTTTAGTAGTTCTGATGTACGGAAATCAAAGCGTGTTAAAATCGCGTCGAGTACGTTGGACTACGTTGGCGCGAAACCCTATCGGGTTTTAATTCTATCGTCCTTCCTTCCTTCCTTTCTATCTTTCTCTTTCTATCGTGCGATGTACATTCAGTGAGAAAAAGAGAGACAGACAGCGAGAGAGAGAGAGAGAGAGAGAGAAGTTTAGCACACATACGTATTTTACCACACGTATTTGCACGCACGCAACCCAACACTTATCGCGCGCGCGTATAAACACGTGCAAGTCACACAGGCGGAAAGAGTTATGAATTAGGTCGTTCTCGTCTTCTTTTCTCTTATTTTATTTTCGTTTCATTGTAAGCTAGCCCATCGGGGGGGGGGGTGATAGAGAGAGAGAGAGAGAGAGAGAGAGAGAGAGAGAGAGAGAGAGAGAGAGAAGGAAGCAATCGATAATTCTCTTTCATTCACTTGAAAATTAATTTCGAACGAGTACGTGTGTACGGTACTTGGCGCGTAAAATGGTTTCGTAATACATCGAGACAAAAGTATTGTATCATTTAAAACCGCGTGTAATTTAAAGAACTTTCATTTAAAAAATTGGATATTAAAAAATCCCAACGATATTTATCGGTTATCGCAAATCCTAAGACTGCGGAAAAATTTAATGGTACATACAATTGTTCCCGATCAAATAAAATGCAATAGATAAATTGTAAAATGTTATACGATATATCACGTCCATTTAATATCGTCGACAAGTAGTCCTCTAACTCCTTCTAAAAGTTATATTGGTCCATTTTTTAATTTGTCCATTTATTATATAATATACACTTATTAATATATTTAAGTATATTTATATAATATATTATATTATATAATATATTGGGTTGACAACTAAGTGATTGCGGATTTTGTCGATAGATTCTTATTTAAAATCCGCAAACACTTTGTTGCCAACCTAATATATAATTTTAATTTGTCCTCTAATTTGTCCCCTAATTTCTTAATATTTTTCTTTTTTTTTTTAATTTTTGTCGTTCTTTTATCTACTTTTACAGACGGTGCAACATGGTTTCCCAAACAAACCAACAGCCTTCGCATGGGATTCGAGTTTACGACTAATGATCATCGGGACGACATCCGGCGCCATCAAAGTGTATCCTTTTGTTTTCCATGCGTCTCCACTCAACCACGTTCGTTCGTGTGTCTGTCTCACGCATTCCTTTCTCTTTCTTTCTTTCATTTTTTTTTTTACTTTATTCGTTTGTTCGTTTTTTCTATGCTTCTCTCTACTAGTAGAAAGATATAATCTAATTCACTCGAATCATTGGAACACATTGATTGTTCGCATTGAACAACTAAATTAAATTTTCAAAAATCATCGAAATTTGATATAATTTCGATCTTTTTTTTCCTTTTTTCAAATTTTCTTCAGTTTTTTTGCGTGAAAAAATTGTTCTATTACGTCTGTGTGTGCGTGCAGGTGGATGGATGGATGGATGGGTTGTGTGTGTACGTGAGAGGGAGATTTTTTTATCGTCACAAAACACTTGCGTTAACTCTTATATTTCTTTTTTACGTTCGAGTGATCGAAAAAAATCGTAAAATTTCGTTCTTATATATATTTGTTATATTTCTTTTATATGTGTATACCGACATACATATATATAATGTATGCATGTGTGTATGTATGAATGTATGTATATGAAATCCTTAAATCGTAATTGACAACAGATTTGGAAGACCCGGAGTTGAATTTTATGGTCAACATTCCAGCGAAAGTGGTGAAAATGCAGTTACAAAAATTGTCGCTATACCGAATGAGGTAAGAAAATTAATGAGGTTACGTTCGTTCGTTTGTTTATTTATTCATTTATTTTTTATCTCCTTCTCTTTTCTTTTTATTAATTATTCGCAACGTAGGCATATTATTCGTATTTCTTTCTTTTTTTTTTTCTTACGCCCAACGTAAGACTACGGATCTTTCATCGAGAACGGAGAGAGAAACTAAAGTCAAAGTTTCAAAAGTCGCGAACACGTAGTGCGAGTGTATGTAATAAGATATCTTGTATATAGGGCGTCAGTTTGTAAGTTGTTGCATAATCTCACCAGGTATACACGACATATTCGCTTGTGCACATTCATACGTGTTTCATTTCGTAACATAATACTCTTGGACGTATTCGTAATTTAATTGCAAAAGCTTCGTTTATTTTTTAAGTAAACCTTATTTTTAGAACCCCGTAATAAATACGATAAAGTCTCGGTGTTAAGGGAATGACGATTAAAAACGATCTAATGAGATGATTCATTGTGGTGTTCGATTGTAAATGTCCCTTTTGGTTTTATAGAATAATAGAGAGTCGGCGTTATTGTTTATAATAATAATAATAATAATAATAATAATTATTATTATTATTATTATTTTTATTATTATTATTATTATTATTATTATAATTATAATACTGCGACAGTACACTTTTTCTCAACGTTTATACATACATATATATATATATATATATATATATATCTTTCGTATTTCTTCGTACTCGCGTTTCTCGTGAAATATCTAAAAAAAAAACATAAGATAACCGGGGATAGGCGTGTTTATTTAGGTTTCATAGGAACGACGACCATGCTAGATTTGTTTCTCATTTTTAAGATCGATCGAGAAACGTGTTCTCAAAGTGTTTGTACAGTATACCGAGCGCGGTACCTAATACTTACAGTCCGCGTTATCTTGATAATTTCTTGAGCGAATCTTACGTCTGATAAGATAATGAAACAGTTTATGATTTTATTCTAACAATTTACTATATTGTTTGATTGCATCGATCATCTCTTTCCTTTTCTTTTCTCTTTTTTCTTTTCTTTCTTCCCCTCCCCCTCCATAAACATTATATGAAAAAATACATGTCGCGATATTTGACAACAGGGCCGCATCGTATCTCTCTGCGATGATAATTCTTTACACTTATGGGAAATCAATGAAAATTCAGTTGTGGAGACAAAATCATTGTCATTGGAAGGGAAGCTGAAGAAAATATCGGCAATATGTTTGGAATCAAGCGGGGAACATCTACTTTTAGGAGCAGAGGGAGGTAACATTTACCTTCTGAATTTGAAAACATTTTCAGTACCCGACAACATCATCTATCAAGATGTAGTGATGCAAAAGTGAGTTGTGTTTAAACTGTATTAATTATTAATCGTTAATTTATTTAATCTGCGATTTAAATTACAATGATCTTACGAATGACGTTAATAGATTTTTAATTAATTTTAACGTATGCTTTTGTATATTGTAAAAGCGTGCCCGACGATTATAAGAAAAATCCAGGAGCAGTGGAGGCTATAGCAGAACAACCGGGCCATCCGGACAACATACTTATTGGATATAACCGAGGTTTGATGGTACTTTGGAATAAAGCTACTCCAGGAGCACAGCAGGTAAAATTGCTCGGGATTGAGTTTTTCCTTTTTCTTTTTTTTTTCTTTTTTTTTTTGGGGAGAAATCTCATGCACATGGAAGTATGTAGTTGTTTTTTTATATTTTATATTTGGGAATGTAGTGGTATGCTTAGAAACGGTTAGTTTAGGGGTGAGAGATTGCTGTATTGGATATATATGTGTGGGGGTGAAGAAAGAAAGAAAGAAAAAAAAAAAGAAAGTTGTGCTTAAAGAATGGTTTTGTGAGCTCTAATATTGCTCGTTCCTGACTGTTGTTTGTGTCTTTGGTGGTTCTGGCGAACGTGTACGTGCAGCTGATGGGTTTGTTTTCGCGTACGCAGACATTCGTATCCACGCAACAGCTGGAATCAGTGCATTTTATTTCTGAGAGTCGGTTTGTCTCGTCTCACAACGATGGATCCTATACGTTCTGGAGTCCAGGTAGCGATGCAGTTCAAGACCCGACGACCCCATACGGACCTTTTCCTTGTAAAGCTATTACGAAAATTCTTGTATATCCCACCGCCGAGTAAGTTATTTACACGTCAAAAACTATAGCTTTAAAATTTTTTTTCCATCGATGCGAGAGAGATCTTCGATGAAAATCGTTTCGTTCGATTCATCCAATTCTTTTTTTACAGGCACGGAGAGTTGGTGCTCTTCTCTGGCGGTATGCAACGTGCTAGTTATGGCGATCGCCATACCATCACCGTTATGACGAAGGATAAACATGTCGTATTTGATTTTACTTCGAAAGTTATTGACTTCTTCACCGTATTTGCCAGAGACGAGGACGGCAATGATATTCCAGACAATCCTGAGGCCTTGATCGTATTAGCCGAAGAAGAAATAGTAGCTATTGATTTAACAAATCCACAATGG
Source organism: Dolichovespula media (assembly GCA_911387685.1). NCBI lineage: Eukaryota > Metazoa > Arthropoda > Insecta > Hymenoptera > Vespidae > Dolichovespula > Dolichovespula media. The sequence continues at coordinate 1,878,311 of OU426855.1, forward strand.
AAAATGATGGCTCTACCGTATTTGGTGTCGCTTCATGCCAGCGCGGTAAATATTTCTATATGCATACGTATTAATTTCAATGAAACGATAAATTTCAGTTTGGGGGAGGGGGTGGGGTGGGGTGGGGGAATTAATGTTTCCGTATGAATATATACCTGTATTAGAAAATTTTCTTTTAATAAGTACAACAACAACGTGACAGGTAACTTGTTCTCAACACGTTCCAAATGTCCCCGAAGAACTATGGGAATCGATAGTGTCCGCCGGAAAAGCACAAACGGAACACTTGTACTCTGACAAAGAGTGGCCTATCGACGGGGGAACCATTTTATGCAACAAACCGGAAAATCCTGATAAACTCGATAATAGAGAGTTGTTGCTTACCGGTCACGAGGATGGAACCGTAAGGTTTTGGAATGCATCGGATGTCTCGTTAACGCCGTTGTACAAATACAACTCATCGATACTATTTACCGGGGAACACTTGGACGTGCTCGAGCAACCACCGGAGGACGACGAAGACGAGTGGCCGCCATTTCGTAAAGTTGGCACATTCGATCCATATTCCGATGATCCACGTCTCGCGGTAAAAAAAGTACTTTTGTGTCCGTTATCGTCGACATTAGTAATAGCTGGTACGGCCGGTCACGTAGTTACGGCCGTAATATCGTCCGAACCGGTTAATAAAGAGATAAAGGCAGTGACGATGAATATCGTGAATGATCGCGATGGATTTATATGGAAAGGTTACGATCATTTGCCCGTAAGGACAGCCAGCATATCCTTCGCTATTGGTTTTCAACCTCAAAGCATTCTACAGTTATATCCACCAGCCGCTGTTACGGCATTGGCAATGCACAGTGAATGGGGTTTACTTGCTACCGGTACGGCTCATGGTTTGGCAGTATTCGACTACACAAGGGTAAAGCCTGTTACCGTCAAATGCACGCTCAACCCAAATGGTATTTGTTGATTTGTTAATCGATTATTATTTGGAAATTGATTTTAAACGACGATTATTAATTATTTTTATGTTCCCTGTGTATATATATGTGTATAGATCTTTCCGGAGCAGGAGACACACCCATTTCTAGGCGAAAATCGTTTAAGAAATCTTTGAGAGAATCCTTTAGAAGGTTAAGAAAAGGGAGATCCCAAAGACGGACGAATACGAATAGTAGCCCGACGAGAAGTACCGTAATAGAGAAAAAGAAAGAAATGTTTGTTTTATCATTTTATTTAGTATATTTACAAAAAAAATTAGTTATTCCTTTTCTTCTCTCTCTCATTCTCTCTTACAATTAATTATTATTAAATTTAAACTTTATTTTCCCTCCGAGAAGCTCTAGCGTAGCATCTTCTCCAAGCGCCGATTTATCGCCGATGGAATTAAAGCCGGTAGAAAGACAAGTTGAAGCTAGGCCGGTCGATGATGCGTTAGGGTCTATGGTACGATGCTTATATTTCGCTAGAAGTTATATCATAAGCAGTAAGTCAAACATTTATTAAAATACAAAATGACTTTATACTTGATAACGAATTTGAAAAAAAGAAATTGATCATTATATATTTTGTGTCAATTTCAGTGCAAAACACAACACCCACCCTTTGGGCAGGTACGAATAACGGGACGGTCTACGTTTTTACTTTAGCGATACCCGCTGGCGTTAGGAGAACGGAAGAGGACGTAAATTGTACGCTTGGAAAGGAAATACAGTTGAAGCATCGTGCTCCAGTTATTGCTATAACAATATTGGACGGTTCTAACGTACCTTTGCCAGAACCATTTGAAGCAGAAAAGGGGGTTTCTCCGGGACCGGATATGGCATCACCCCATAGAGTATTAATAGCGAGCGAGGAACAATTTAAAATTTTTAATTTGCCATCGTTAAAACCAAATTGCAAATATAAGCTTACTGCCCATGAAGGGTCCAGGGTTCGTAAAACTGGCTTTGCCAAGTTTACGTGTCCTATAGATTCTACGGGGGTCCACGTTGAAACGTGCTTACTTTGTTTGACGAACCTTGGAGATTGTTTAATACTCAGTATACCAGAATTAAGAAGACAACTTAACGCTGCTGCAATTAAACGAGAAGATATTAAGTAAGTTCAAATATTCTTTTATTTTCAATAAGAATTTTTTGATATTCTGATAAACTGTCTATGCATGCGCGCGCGCGCGTGTGTGTGTATGCTTGCAAGTGTGTTTTTGATTTCTTAATTAATAAAATGATCAAGTTTTCTTTTCTTTTTTTTTAGTGGTATTTCATCCCTAACATTCACTAAGTCTGGAGAAGCGTTATATCTTCATTCAAGTTCCGAACTTCAACGCATCTCGTTATCAGCGACAAAAGTAACAAAAGCCCATTGTACACTTAATTTACCACCTAGTGCTAGAGTATCTGCAGAAACTAGTGCAGAAGAACAAGCTGTTAACGAAGATGCAACTGAGAATGGTGTTGTAGGTTCCAGTTAGTATAGAACAGTTTTTTCATCATAAATAGTTACAATAATGTGAGCAATTTACATGCACATGTACCTTATGGTAAATTATATGTATGTATATGTGTATATATATATATATATATATGCATACATATATTGAAATATTCGCGTAGTAATTATTATTGAAGGAAGAATCAAGAATTTTGGGTATTTATATCTGAAAACAAAACATCGTAGCTTTCCATATGCTTGATTGTTCTTTTCTTTTTTTTTTTCCTTCATTTCATTTTACACGTCTATCGTGCAAAAGAGTATAGGATTCATATATTATATATGTGTATACATATCATAATGGATATTTGGGAATTGTAAACAATATATTTAAGTATTTAGAATAATGTATATTAGGAGCAGAAATAAGAACAAGGGTTTAGGTAGTGGTGCAATGGACAGTTATGAAAAGCCCAAGCCATCTTTTTTCTGCATCCTACTATATATACATATGCATATACATGTGTGTGTGTGTGTGTATGTGTATATACATGTATGTATTAAAGAGCTATATGCTATTGGCAAAACCAATAAATTTGCAATCCCAGTAAGTACTGCTATAAAGTATTGCTCATTTAGTGAAAATATTGAATTGCGGCAGTAGATCACCAGCTTCGATTCTTGAACACGTATCTTTTAGGTGGTGAAGAATCTCCAAAGGAACCTTCCTTGCAACCTTCCGCAAGTATCACTGAGGTGAACGGGGAAGATGAACGACAGGATTTAAGTTCAGTTGGAGATATCACTATCGACAGTGTTAAGGATCATTTACTGTAAGTCGAATATTTATTATTTTATCAACTAACATATAACGTCAAATGCGCCTGTATTGCTTTTATAGAGCAAAATCCCCGTGAAGCATGTATATTATTATTGCACGAGTATCTTATTTGATTCCTGCGATATTTCGTAGTTACGCCAAGCTAATTAATAAATATTTGACGTACTGACCATTCCTTTGGCAGTAACAATTCAATTTTCAGAAATGCTCCATCATCGGAAGAACTCCATAATCGTTTGACAGGCCTTAAAATGGAAGTGACATCATGAGCTTCTACAATAATCGCTACGGTTTTAATTGTAAAAAAGATTTAGTAGATTTTTTAAATTCGAATTTATAATATGCAGCATTAATGTTAGTTACAAATGACTATACTGTCGGCGGAGATCATGTGTAAAAGCTGCTTAAGTTATACAACTGCCAAGAATATGAAGACCTTAATATTTATAACCACCTTTGGATTTTTTTATGAATGTTGCGCACTACATTTTAATTTTTAATCGAGTGGTCTTAAAGAAACTTTGCAGTTTAGTGGTATATTAGGCCTAGAAAATATTACATTTTTATTCAATTCAATCACGTTACACTGCTAGTTTCTTTTTAAAAGAAACACTTGAGCTTTTTTTAATACTATTTTATTAGAAAAACATTGTGAATGATTACTGTGCAGATTCATTAGATATAAAGGTATCTAAGTAATATTCTGAGTAATAATAATTATGACATAATGCATATACATACATGATACAATTTTAATGAAATAACTGTTTTTTCTTTTTTTTTTTTTTGGTAATCGTATTTTAATTTTTAACTTAATTATGCATCTTTTAAGATAAGATACATCGTTGGTATAATCGTAGTTTAATACTTATTGCTGTACAGACAATAGAGGCACTTGGTAAATTGTGAGTATGGCAGCCATATTGTAATACGAAATATAAGTTTATATAAATAATACAGCTATAAGAAACAGTATTGAGAAAAACAAATAATATTCAAGATATAAGAAAGTACACGCGACACACACACACACACACCACGAGAGATAGTCTAATGAATTTTAAAATACGATTACTGTTTCTTGAAGCCCAGTATTTGCATTTCAAATGATACTGACATGACTTAAATTGACTGCAATGTTTTAAATGTTCCGAACAATCAATATGTTTCATAAAATACAAAATAATTCATATTTGATTTTGATGTTCTGAACATAACGACAAATATAGATACTTAAGTACAATTACGTTTTTCACGAACAAGCATAGAGATTATACAAACAAAAAAAAATAAAAAAAGAAAAAAAATAAAAAAAAAATAAAAAAGAATAACACCAATTGCCATGACGCAAAGTAATGAAGCGTGTTACAAATATATTTTTTATCCATGTTACTTATATTATAATCATAAAGTCTTCTTTCTATTTTCTGTGAAAGTTACTTAAAATCCTCCCTTTCTTTTCAAGAAGCAACATTAACTGTGCAAATGTTAAAAGTCTTTCCAAATTCCAACTTGATTAAGTAAACCAATCATTTGAGAATTATTCTTGGCAAAGATGATTCGTCGCATATCAATTAATAATAGAAAATTTTTGAAATCAAACGAATCTGTTGCAAGATTGTAATAAACTTCATTTGATATCCACCATATTTGATCTCATTGTCAATAGGAATTTTTTTTTTTTAGAAGTTATCTTATTGTTTACAGCGTATGCGCTTCGGTTTGGGAAGGATTTAATAAGAGATTTAAAAAATTAGAGAACACTTGACAAGTTATTCCGAAAAGAATGACTATTATTCTCTTTTTGCATTTAATTGACTTATAGAAAGCCAGTGATCATTTTACTTAACTGGACGTATTTTATCACATTTACGATTTATAGATAACAGCGCGCGCGCTTAGCGAGATAATATAACTGATATATATATATATATATATATATCTACATGTTATTTTACATACAAGTATAGTATAATGTTGAATTACATGTATACTTTTGCTTTTAATGCTTTTTTTTTTATTATATTATATCTTTAATATATATAAATCATTGTATAATGCGAGATTTATTTGTATTTGCCACTTTTAGTACAATGTTTTAAGAATTGTTTAAAAATAAATTTAAAAGAGAAAAAAAAATAAAAAAAACCTGAAAAAAGAAAAAGAAAGAAAGAAAGATAGAAATTAACATTTGTACGAACGTATTACGTGCAGTGCATAAAATGTTAAAAGACAAAAAAAAAGAAAAGAAAAAACATGGCAGCAATACGTTATTCTACGTGATTGGCCCAAAAAGTTTGACTAACGAAATATACAGATTGACATGCCTGGTCTCTAAGCATATATATATATATGTATTAATTTACTGAACATACGTCCATAGACAAATGTACAGTTTATTACGTGTAACGTTATTTGCACAGGGCCTCTGTAGATAAATCTTGTAGTTACATCATTACCATATGCACATATACCAATTAAAAAACTTTTATTAAGTTTTCATATAAAATAAAAACTCACTTATTAAAATTCGCATAGCGCATGTACACATCCAATGTGATAATAAACTCTCTCTCTCTCTCTCTCTCTCTCTCTCTCTCTCTCTCTCTCTCTCTCTCTCTCTCTCTCTCTCTCTCTCTCTCTCTCTCTCTCTCTCATACATAAAGTATCACATAAAATTTATCATATAGTTTATTGTATAGTATAACGATTTATTTTAATAAAGCAAATAAAAAAATATACTAATGGATCCGCACTTAAAATAAATTATCCATTGATCTTATATTATTTGTTAGAATGCATTTGTTGCACGTAAAAGTAAATGAGACACTGCCCTGAAAATCAATTCCTATATATATATATATATATCGTTAAAATATCGTTTGTAACATTTTATTATTATACATTAAATACTTATTTCTAAAATATTTTAATCATCGAAGTTTTTTTCTTTACGAAATTTCAAAATTCTTTCATTTGTAAAACAGCAAAAACGTGCGTATTCATTGTTTACGTCAAGTCGAAATATCGCGGGTTTTGAAGGAACCAATCGTATGATCCAACGGAAGTTCAATGTTCGAATGTCGGCCGATAGGTGGCATTGGATCGCACAGGCGTGTCGATTCACCCTTGGCGCTTGCGCTTGCGCCCGCTATACGTATTATAATTGTCGGACAATAACGTCGCTGTCTGTCTGTCTTGCGCTGTCTCTAACGGAGCGAAAAACGCGCCGCGACACGGTCGATCGGGTGAAATGCGGTATCGTCGAGTGTGACGGAACGATACATACGGAGAGCCATGAAAGAAGAGCCGCGCGAGATCGTTCGTCGGAATCATCGATCGAGAATAATTTCAGAGTAGAGTGAAGAAGAAAAAAATAAGAGGGGACGAAAAAAAACGGGGCCACGAAAGAAACGCAGAAGGGGCCCTGTGAAAAAAACAGAGCGAGAGAAAGAGTGAGAGCGAGGGGGGAGAGTAAGCGAACGACGAACGAGATAAAGAAAAAGAAAGAGAGAGAGATAGGGAGAGTGGTGGGACGAAGTGTCGGTTATAATAGTCGCATAACACGCGATCCTGGTGGGCACGTCTCGACGGCGCCATAGAACCGTGTGCGCCATTCGTTCGGCAAAGCAGGTCGTTTCCGCGGAAGGGCAGATGCCCTTACGCGGTACATCGTATCGTCGGTGGTTACGTTCTTGCACGTCCGGATCGCCTAATCTCGCAAGATCCGGCACGGTTGTTGTTCTATCGTCCCTCGCGTTTCGTCCACGTTCCTCGCGTTTTCCATATTTCACGACGAACCGTCGACCGCCCCCCCGCGGGGGGCATATCTCTCTCTGTCGACGCCGTCGTTCTTCTACCTATATCCTGGGAAAAATTGTCAAACCCGCGGTAATAAACGTAAGCGCGTCGACGGCTGCGGCGGTGATACCCTGTAAGGATTTAATAATCGCTGGGCCGTCGAGAGACAAAACAAAAATAACAACAACGACGAAAACAAACACAATAATAATAATAATAATAATAATAATAATAACGACAAGAACGAGGACGGGAACGTCGACGACGACGACGGCGACGACGACGTCGTCGAAAACACCGATAACGACGTCGAAGACGGAAACTACGACGAGGAGGAGGAGGAGGAGGACGACGACAACGACGACGAGCAGAACCAAAGCAAGAGGGATAAGAGGAGTCGAGAAAAGGACGACGAAGACGGGGGGAGATAGAGGAACCAATAGCCGCCATTTATTCAGTACAAATACGGCGTCGAGGAGCATCGGTAAAAGAACGTCAACTTCGAGAACGAGGAAGTGGAGGAGGACAAGGAGACGAAGACGAGAACAAGGAGGAGAACGACGATAGGAGCGACAGCAACGCCACCAGTGCGGCGGTCGCCATCAGAATCGTGAAGCAGTTGGGTTGTAGAGACGACGTGAAGAAGAAAGAAAGAAAGAAAGAAAGATAGAAAGAAAGAAAGAAAGAAGAAGAAGAAGAGAGAGGAAAGGAGAGAGGAAATGCTCGTAGGTCCGCGAGCGGCGGTACGATCAAATATGGAGGCTCGGCCGGCCCTCTAAACGCGTTTCTGGGACCTTTTTCCTCTCTCTCTCTCTCTTAACGTGTGTCTGCTGCTGCTGCTGCTGCATAACCAGCCGCCGTGCGCGCACGTGTGCCGTCGCGGCCAACTATCGAGTCTTTCCGTGTTGCTGTTGCTGTTGCTGTTGCCGTTGCCGTTGCCGTATCCGTTGCCGTTGCCGCAGCCGCTGCTGCTGTACCGTTTCTCTTTCGTGTACTATTCGACTTCCTTCCCCCTTACTTTATTCTATTTTCTCTCTTACTATATACCTTTCTTTCTCTCTCTCCTCTCTCTCTCTCTCTCTCTCTCTCTTCCTCTCTCTGTCTCTTATTAGTTTCTTATTCTTGAGCCTCGTCAAGCAGGAGAATGGAACTCCGCGTTGGAAATAAGTACCGGCTCGGACGGAAAATCGGGAGCGGCTCCTTCGGGGATATTTATCTGGGTAAGTCACAGAGAGTTGTTCCTCGAGCTTTTCTTTCGCGAACGTGCATCGCTCGCTCGCCCGTTGTCCACCCCTCCTCCTTCTCCTCCCCCTCCACCTCCTCCTTTTCCTCCACCTTCCATCGCCCGCTCTCCTCGTTATCTCTAACTCACTCTCTCTTTTTCTTTTTCTCTCTTCTTCCCTCCCTCTTCTCTCCTCTCTTTTCCTTTCCTCGTACCCCCTCCTCGGCCGCCTTTACTCCTCCTCCTCCTCCTCCTCCTCCTCCTCCCTTTCTCCTTCTTTTCCTCGTACTCTTCTTCCTCCGTCGCCGCCCTCGGCAATGCACCCACCTTCCTCCCTCGTCACCCTTTTCCCCTCGACCTCCTCCGTCGCCTTTACCAGACGTTCCACCCTCTCTACGCACGTTTTTCCTACGAATATGCGTGTTCGCTGAGACTGGCGGACGGACGGACGGGCGCGCGCGCGTTCGCACATACTTTATTCGCATGCATGCATGCATGCATGCATACATACATACATACATACATACATACATACATATATATATATACATATATATATATACATATATATATACATATATATACATAAATATATAAATACATCATATATACACACGGTACACATCCGCGAGATCGCTAGACCTCCTATGTATGAAACATGGTTTTGCCTTTTTCATTCTTAGGTACCAACATCTCGACTGGCGAGGAAGTCGCCATAAAACTGGAATGCATAAAAACGCGGCATCCCCAACTTCACATAGAATCGAAATTCTATAAAATGATGCAAGGAGGAGGTGAGCGAAAACCTTTTCTTTCTTTTTTCTGTCTCTCTCTCTCTCTCTCTCTCTCTCTCTCTCTCTCTCTCTCTTCTTTTAATCCTCATTATCATGCCGAATGATATTATAGAAAGGATGTATATATGTGTGAGGAGGCTGAAGCTGTCAGGTCTTAGCATTGGACAGCTGGTTGTTCTGGCCAGTGAACCTTCTCTCCCCTCTACTCTATGCTCAGTTATACTCTTTTCTTTTCCTTTCCTTTCCTTTTCCCCCTCCCATTTTCTTTGTGTCAACTTTTATAAAACCTATTGCTTTGATAGCAATGTACCTTGTACCATTCTTCAATCCATACCAGCTTGTTTTTAATCATTGGGATGATTTTTCGAGATTCTTAATATGTTATACATTGCGCACGCGCGCGCGCGTTTGCGAAAGCATAGAAATGAAAATTATCCAATGATTTCCTATGTTATTTTGTAGCAATTAAAAAAAATTTCTCTTTTAATTTTTCCTCTACAATTTGAACACCAGGATTATATAAATTTTTTTACTTTATCGAATGCGAATTTCTATAAGTATTAATTATGATATTTCTAGTTGGTATTCCTACGATAAAGTGGTGTGGTTCAGAAGGTGACTATAACGTAATGGTAATGGAATTACTTGGCCCGTCGTTGGAAGATTTATTTAATTTTTGTTCCCGGCGATTTACATTAAAGACTGTGTTACTCCTTGCGGATCAATTGGTAAGTAATAATTTTAAGTGAGAGAAACGTTCTAATAATACAAATTCGTATATCTTCGATTATATGAAAAGAATTCAATCGTACGAAGAATGATTTTTCATTTACTTAAAGGTCATTGTTTACACATGCTCATTTTAAAAAATTAATTAATTAATCAATTAATTAAATTTCTTTTTCTCTCGTGATAAAAGTCTTGTATTAATATTTTGATTACAAAATAGAAGTAGCAATACTATTAATGCAGAGGTCTTTGCTCTCTTGGGAGATAAACCTCCAGACAGATAAGTTTGATCTTTTCCTTTTTTGAATGGAACAGTTGATTCAACATCTTCTTCATTCCTCATATTGTTTTCTCCATATTATGGTGTGATATTAAAGAGAAAGTGTAAACAATTTTTATTATAAAAAATATAATAACATGAAACAATAATTAAAATTGTATTTACAGAGACCAATGCAATTAACGAAGATTTTGTTTTCTTTTTTTTTTTTGTTTTGTTTTTTCCCCCTCAGATAAGTAGAACAGATTATATCCACAGTCGAAATTTCATCCATCGAGATATCAAGCCAGATAATTTTTTGATGGGTCTAGGAAAGAAAGGAAATCTCGTATACATCATAGATTTTGGTTTAGCTAAAAAATATCGTGATGGACGCACACACAAACATATACCTTATCGAGAAAACAAGAATTTAACTGGAACAGCCAGGTTTGTCATTGGGATGTGTAAATGAACGTACATATATATATATATATATATATCTTTGTTTATTACTGTATGATTACTCAAAAGTTGTTTGTTTCCATGATAACAGATACGCGAGTATAAACACACATTTGGGAATTGAACAGTCACGGCGAGACGATCTTGAATCTCTAGGATACGTTCTCATGTATTTCAACAGAGGTAGTTTACCGTGGCAGGGATTAAAAGCGGCTACCAAAAGGCAAAAGTATGAGCGTATCTCGGAAAAGAAGATGTCAACGCCCATTGAAGAATTATGCAAGGGTTATCCTAGTAAATGCTTTAAATAATAAATATCTTACATTTCGCTCGATCGATTAGATCGTATCGTTTCTATAGATGGCGTTTATTAAATCTATTCCATGAAAAAGTACACGCAGAACCCTTTTGTGTCTATTCGTAGTCGAATTTGGCTCCTATCTGAAGTACTGTCGGGCATTAAGATTCGAGGAAAGGCCTGATTATTCGTATCTTCGGCAACTCTTTCGGACGTTGTTCCATGGCCAGGGCTTCACGTATGATTACGTCTTCGATTGGAATATGTTGAAGTTTGGAAATACAAGACAACCAACCTTGCCTACGGTGCAGCAGACACCGATGCACTCGCAACCGACGAATGCAGCGCTGCCATCTGGAACCAATAACGAACAGGAGCATAGATCAAGGTTGGTAAAACGAGATAAACTGATGTATCGTTAGTGGTGCGCCGTTATTTACGAAATAGGAATCGGGCATGATATGTATGTGTGTATATATATATATTTTTATATGTATGTATGTATGCATGCATGCATGTATGTATGTATGTATGTATGTATGTATGTATATATATATTTTCTTTTTTTCAAAACATTGTTTCAGGCCGTACACTCGACAGTGTCTGGCAAACGCGTCGGTGGCAACGATGGGCCAAACGGTAGGGGGAACGTCGTCGAATCTGAGAACCATACGGCAAAAGCGCCGCGAAGCGTTGGATGCTCACGGCGACCAGGACAATCAGGACAAGAGCGATCTCCAAGGTAAAATACAATTCTACCAACAATTCTGTGCGATCCAGCAACAACAGGCGGCTGCTGTCGAACGAAAGAATCAATTTGTGGTCGGTCATTCGCCGCAGGCCGTCGTTAACGATGCAGCATCACGCGTTGTTGTTAATCCGTGTCAGTTCAGTACGTTTAAGTCGTCGCCGGGTAGGGCAGCGCCGGAGGTTGCGTCTTTGGATTTAGCCAACCTTAATCTGGGACATCACGAGCTTGCTCCTAACCAAAACGACATTAATTCGACGTTACGCGAGTACTATCAGCCTGTAAATAGTCTGCGTGAGAGGAACCCCAGCACTGCGTCGACTCACGTTGATAAACAGAGTTATTTTTTTCATGGGCATAAAACTAAGAAAGACATAGATCGCCAGGTCGTGATGTTCGAGGATCTTGACGCGAGTAACAATTGTATTGCCGAGGATCGTAGAGTTCATAATAAAGAGGAGGGCGGTGGCGGCGGCGCCTCTAGCAGTTCGATGAATTGCTTCGGCGGATTGGACGAAGACAAGAAGGTAATAAAGGGAGGTGGTCCAACGGCCGCTAACGTTGGCGTTAATAAACGTCTAACGATGGCGTACGAATTGCGCCGTGATTCAGAGAACGTCGAGTTTCTCGAAAGAGAGGGTGAAATTTTCAAGAAGAGCAGCAGCGAAATGTTACAAGAGACTAACACCTCCTCCGGCAGAAGGAGAAACTTTTCGTTTCAAAGTAAAGAGAAAACATATAGGAGTCTAGAGTCATTGGAAAGGAGCGTAGATTTGCACGGGGTAGATGTAAAAAGCTTGGACCTTCTGCCGGAAGACGGTCCGAAGTTGTTTTTTCATGGGAAACAGAGGAGCCTCGACTCGTCTCAAAAATCGAAGAAATCATCGGGCTCATCGGTAAATAAAACACGAAAGAGACCGAGCTTCTTTCAAAGGGTCGGTAGGAGCTTGCATTTTTTACCCAGGGAGCGCGAGAAGTGCCAGGATCTCCTAAGGCAGGAGGAACCAATCGGTGATTTATTGCAAACCGATCAGGAAAAGTGCGAATATTTTTTAAAGCGGCACCAGAAAGGCGTAGCTTTTTTTGAGGATGCCAATACGGACGATACGTTGGCCCGTCGTCGTGCTCCCGTTAAATCGAATCTCGGTTTTTTCTCTAAGCGTAATAATAATAACGTCAACGACGCTCGAAATAAGGCGTACCTTGTCACGGAGAATTTTAATACCTCCTCCCTTCGAACCAATTCGCTTGCCGTTATTAATAACGAATACGTGGTAGATGCCGCTCAGATTGATAGCCAATTAAAAGCAAATCGTATTTCGACTAATACGGAGGAACAACAACAACAACACTCGTCCAATACTACAGAAACGACGCAAAGCAGTAGATTATTAAATCCGGTCGGTAGTATAAATACCCAAGAAACACTTAGCGGTAATAAGGATAGCTTGGAGATTGGCTATTCGATAAGTCAAATCGGTAGATTGTATTTGCAAACTATACAAAACGTTGGTCGTGCTGCGGATCTTGTGCGTACATCGGATATGGCCGATATTGAGAAAAGAGATCATTACTTGGATTGGCTTACGAGAGGCGATATTGATGGTCTTAGTCATGGTACAAATTTGAGCGATTCTTTGGGTCATAGCAAGCCACAGGGTAATTTGGATATACTTAAGGGTATATTACTCGATATCTTTGTTTGCATTTGCATCTAAGTTACAATTTTTATATACGTACGTACGTACATACATACATACATCTATACATATACATACATACATACTTACATTCTTTTTTAATCATGATAACAGCTACGACCTCTGACATCAGCCGAGCGACGATCGTCAATGAATATTTTTTTATTGTAAAACTTTGAGAGAAATTTCTTGCTTCGAAGTTGGTTCCATTAATATACACTGTATAGAGTGAATTTCGTCAGTTACTTACTGTTCCCTTACGGAGCTTTTGGGTAACGTCGTCCTATATATAATTGTCGAAGCATATATATATATATATATATATATATATATATATATATTCTCGAATTCTTATATGTCTCTACTACGTCTCTACCGATAAGAATAACCGTAGTATGGATCCTTATTTTTTGAAGCAAACGAGTTGCCTTAAACTGCAGTTAGCAGAAGAAAACCGGTTGTTAGATCGAGTTGTGACGTCCCATCTATACAGATGCCTTTTTTATATATATATGCATATATATACATATAGCGTTGTGTACGAGCATTTATTCATCAGATTTGATTATCTCTTTGTACTTTATCGTGACGGAATTGTTACTATGCTGCTTGCCTTTTACCGGTGATCCCTCTCTATAAAAGAAACTCATTTTCGGATCACTTTCGTAAGCCAGCGGAATGAACGAGCAAACACAAGAAAAAATCAAAAAAGAAAAGTAGTTTGTTACCTTCTTTTTTTTCTCTCTGTTGTTTTTTTTTTTTTTTTTTTCTTTTAGGTCTTACATTTTTACGCAATCAGTATGCGAGTTTACATATACATACATACATACATACATACATACATACATACATACATACATACACACACACACACATATTCTTGTATAATTAATTATTTTAAGCAGTTACGTTACATTATATGCAAATATACGTGTGTGTATATATAAATACATATATCCGATAAAGGCCCACAAGCGTGAAACTGCGAACGAGAAAAGAGGTAGAGAAAAGAAAGAAAGAAAGAAAGAAAGAAAAAGAATATTTTCGAAATAATCGAACAAATTAATTGGACGTGTAGGGACGAAATAGGCTTTGTTCTTCGCAACACGATTTTTTTTTTTTTTACGTTTTTTCGAGTGAAACGTATTTTTGATTATTTACATTGTTCATTATTTTTTTTATATACGGTATTTTTGTATACATTTCCTGTTTTTTTATTACTTTTATATGTATATATATATATATATACACATACATACATATTATTTTAATCACAGTCATTAGAGGATACAAGAAGAAAGTGTGTGAGAGAGAGAGAGAGAGAGGAAGATATATATATATATGATATTTCTTAATAATCGAAACAAATATATCTTTTTTCACGTTCTTTCGCATTAACTTTTCGCGAGGTCACAATTTCTCGGTTTTGTATTACTTATTCGATTGTTAGTCGATATTTTAATTTAACTTTTTTATTGTCCATTTTTATTTTATTTTATTTTTTTTTTCCACATCACTCCCCCTTACGTTCCAATTTTGACTGAACGCTATAGACTGAATACGAATTTACTATTTCCATCGTATTGAACGTTATCATATTGGAGTCGACGAACTCTTGTTGAAAATTGTAAGTTCGTAATTATTATTATATATTCATTCATATATACGTACATATATACATACACAGGTATGGTCAAAGTGTCCCGTTGATTTGTTCCTCCCGTGTTTTCACACAAGGTTTTAATATTTTGTTATTAGAGAATGCAAATATGTACACTTAACTTCGAAATATTGTACAGTCCTCTTTTTGATTCTTTTGAAGAAAAAGAACACAATCAAACACACAAACACAAACGCATTCGAGCTTACAAATCGCATTACCAGGGATTATTTTATAACAAAGAAAGTGAGCCTTTTTTATTAACAACGATTGACAGTAACATTTTATTTGATCTCTTGCGCGACGTATAAACGATATGTTGTATACGTTTTACGGTTTGCATAATGTTTTTTTACATTTTTTTTTATACATAGATACACACACACACATAATTCATTTGTTTGGTTTTTTAATTTCATACGTACCAAGTTGTGGTAAAAAATGATCTCTCACACAATAACAACATTAAACTTATAACGAAATTTATTTTCGTAAGGTGAAAGATAATAACGATGAATATTCATATTATCGCTATGATAGTTCGTGTGCAGCTAACTCTAGGAGTGAAGTTTAGTTGTTCCGGATATATAATATAAGCGATCGAGTTATGTAAGGCTTGTGTTCGCCTCCCCTCCGCCCCCATTAGTCCTAAATTAATAATCGCATATATCCTCTCAGAAAATGACTCTAGGCATCTTCAAGATTCATGTACATATACATACAATATATATATATATATATATATATATATATATATAAAAGTGCGTTCTATAAATAATCGATAACGCGCATTGTTCATCGGTTTTATATTTTTAATATCCATTTCTATCATATATACAAAGATAAAATTGAAATAATTAGATCAGGAATGATGATGCGATTAGTTTATATGCAACGCACACGCGAGTCATTCACAAAGTACATACTATGCATACATACATACATATAAACGTGTATATATATATATATATATATATATATATATATATATATATATATATATATATGTATGTATGTATGTATGTATGTATGTGTGTGTGTATATACGCACACATACACATATATCGATATATATGTATATATAAATATCATTATATACTCACTGTACACGTGGTAAATTACTAATAATTGTAAAATACGATAATATGTTTTTAATCGTTGATACGTTAATTATTTATGATGATGATGATGATGATGATGATGATGATGATGATGATGATGATGATGATGATGATGCTGTTGCTGATTATTATTATTATTATTATTATTATTATTATTATTATTATTATTATTATTATTATTATTATTATATTGCAAGGATTGTAAGGTCTTTTTAATTTGTTTTTACTACAAGTTCCATTATGCGATTTTCATTAAACGTCGTGCTCTCAATTTGATTTGATTCTAAAGGATTTTCACGTTAAGGAAGTTCAATATAAACGATACATAATGAAAATGGTCATTGAAAACCGCGTCGTTTCTTCGTCGAATCGCATTGGTTTAATTTCTCTGATCACTCACTGCACAATTCATAAATCGAAGATTTTGTATTATTAAAAAAAAAAAAATAAAAATAAAGAAAGAAAATAAGGTGATATATGTGTAACAACGTAAGAAGTAGAGAGAGAAAGAGAGAGAGAGAGAGAATTTCAATGGAACAATGTCTCGTAAAACAAAAAAGAGATTGAGAAAAGTACCAAAGTGTTTTTAACGGGCAATTACAAATACAGTTTTCTACTTGTAGGCAATGAGAGCGAAGATTGTGAAAGTTTGTAGCTTCCTCGCAGTTAAGTGATTTTTTTTTATTATTAACGAGGTTATCCTGATTATGGATTTTTTGTAAGATTTATCAAACGTTAATTCGTTCTTTCTTTATTTCTTTCTATTTTCTTTATATATATATATATATATATATATATATATATATATATATATTATTACTTTGACCTACACAATGTCAGAATTTCCAAAAACATCGTCGTTACGTTCTTTTTTTTTTAGACGCCTGCTTTCCCCTTTTCTCTCTCGTTTAAGGAATCGTGTGTCTATATATTTGTAATCGTCCTGAACTCTGCTGATAGTAGTAGTGATTATGATGATGATGATGATGATGATGATGATGATGATGATGATGATGATGATGGTGATGATGAAGAAGATAATGATTATGGTGATAATGATAATGATAATGATAATGATAATGATAATGATAATGATGATGAATGATTATGATGAGGAAGTAGTAAATAAATGTTTTTCCATTCAAGGACTGGTCTCTGTTTATTTATTTCACCATACGACATCGTCGATCATCCTTGTCAAAATTTCTTCTCACTTGGCTTGAATGGAAAAACCCAATAGCGCGCGTAAAATAATAGAGAGCATGTATATATATATATATATATATATATATATATATATATATATGTGTATATGTATATATATATTTCGGATAGTATAACATTATTATTCTAAACATTTGATTTGAATAGTATATATGAGACAGAGAGAGAGAGAGATAGAGAGAGAGAGAGAAAATGAGAGGGAGGGAGAGAAAGAGAGAGAGAAAAGTATTGGATATACGTAGATACATATATGTGTATATATATATGTATATGTATATATACACATATACCTTTTACTGCGTCATCTATCTATCCATGTCATTTCCATTTTATTCGTTTTCTTGTACGCGAATATAATGATCCACACGGTTTCTTTCTTTGTTTCTGTTATTCATAGATCAATTTTCCATTTCAATTGCCAAGCGTGAAAGATTGTCCATCGTCCTTGCATCGTCTGGTTGATGCTCGTTGTGTGTGTATATATATATATATATATAGTATATATATATATGTATATATATATAGTATATATATATATATACGTGTTGATTTGATTTATTTCTAACTTCTACGTTTCATTAGGTTTCGTTCGAATTTAGTATCATAATAAAGTTCATCAACCCGACGATTACTATACATCCTGTCGGTATCGTAATCTTTTTTAGGTCTCTGCGTTTCTCTGTATTTCGAAGTTACGATCGTTACGATTTGAACAGAAAAAGGAAAGAGGAAAAAGAAAAGAAAGAAGAATAAGGAAAAAAAAGAAAAGAGAAAAAAATAGTTCGAAGTAAAATTGAAAATATTTTACCGCGGCGATTATGATCTTAAAGAGATTCTTGTCGGATGTAAAAAAAAAAAAAGAAAAATTACACGGGTACACTTCACGTACATGACATACATACGCGCGCGCACTTACACATACATACACACACACACAAATATAAATAAATAAATAAATACATATATATATACACATATATATATATATATATATATATATATATATATATATATATATATATGTACATAATTCGATTTACGGTGGGTATATACACAAGACGTTTATAACTTATAATAGTAATTTTAAGATGTGTGCTTTTGCAATGTATAACGAGTGTATTATCTCTGTTTTTTTGTTTGTCGTTTAATAATATCTTTTACTTTCTCATAGTACTTTATTGCACGTTTGATTACTCGTTTATTTTATTTTTTTCAAATATTTCGATATATATATATATATATATATATATTAGTATATTTGAACCATTTAGGAAGCCTGATTTTCTTTTCTTTTTCTTTTTTACTTTATTTTTGGTCTTTTTTCTGTTTTTTTCTTTCTTTCTTTTTTGACAACGGAACCAAGATCCGTTCATTGCTTATATGAATTTGTGTGAAACGTTTATTTTCGATCTTTTTTTCTTTCTTTCTGTTTTATTTGTTTTTTTTTCTTTTCTTTTCCTTAACGAAACAAGAGTAAGAAGACTCCTTTAAGATTTTTTACTTCCGCTATCATTTATTTTTTGCGTTTTTATCTTATTTTTTTCCCTTCTTTCTTTTGTTTTTTATTTATTTATTTCTTTGTACGTTGATGCAAGTGGAATTTATCTGTGCGAATGTTTGAACGGATGAAATTTCGATACAAGTAGAAAGGTGGCCGTTTACTTTATGGTTTTTTCATGCATTATGTTTTACTGATGCTCTCTTTCAGCATCGGGTGCAGGTGGCCAAGAACGAAGGGTCAGCATGCGGTTGCACCGTAGAGATGCAGCTTCAGCTGCAGGAGAAATGCAGTCCAAATCCAAGTGAGTTGCTATGCTATGTCAATCGTCGCGTTACGATTAAGGAATGTCAAAGACGAAATTAATGACAAGTGTAACTTGTTCGATATCTCTCTCTCTCTCTCTCTCTCTTTCTTTTCTTCTTTTGAATAAAATATATGTATATATATATATATATAGGTTTTTAATAATACATTATTAAGTATTATTTATTCAATTACGCAACATTAGAAAAAAAAGTTGTTATAATGATATGTGTTTTCGTGTATGTATATATACATACGTACAAACATATATGTATATATGTTTTGTGATAAAACGATGTTAAACATTATTTATTCGGTTACGTAATGTTATATATATATATATATATATATATATATATATATATATATATATGTATATATATATATATTATATAAAGGAAAAAAATATGTTACAGTTCGAGATAGAGATATATACTCGGGAAAAGTATATCGAGCTCGTTACACTTGATATTTACCGTTAGAGATTGCATGAAAGTTGCATAATAGCGGGATTAAGAGCATGTCCAAGTCTTGTTTCATGCAACTCTAAATTCGCTGACTGTAACCGTAAATGCACTAACTATAATATATACATATATGTGCGTGTGTATATATATATATATATGTATATATTACTGTTCTTAACGACGTTCGTTCAGTGGAAAGTTCTCTTTTGTTTAGCTTGCACAATCGCTTTTAACGTGACTTATCTTATTTAAAGAGATTGAAAATTTATCACAATATTATCTATCACAATACATCCAATAGTTTACTGCTTTTAAAACTGACAGAACAGAAATTTTATCAAAAAAGAAAAAAAAATATATATGTATATATACATATACATATATGTGCATATGTATATACGTATATAAAAAAATTCTATAGCAGCTTTTATCGTTTTCCACAATTTTCTTTTGTATCTTTTACGCATCATCATCATAATTATCATTATCATTATAAACATCATCATCGTCATCATCATCATCATCATCATCATCATCATCATCATCATCATCATCATCATCATCACCTTGCATCAATCTCATCTTATCGAGTAGATGCATATGTCTCTGTGTATATATTATACAACTTGGCATAAAAGATTTTAGGTGATTTTAAAAATCAATTACTCTTTTTTCCGAAAGTTTTTACGGTTATTTTCTTGTTTTATATTTTTTATTTATTTCTTTTTCTTTATATCATATTGAAAAATCACAAACCTGATTACAAAATTAGTGATTTTTAAAATTACCTAGGAAGTTTGGACCACCCTGTATATGTGCGTGTATGAGTGTATATATATATATATATATATATATATATATATATATATATATATATATATATATATAATATGTTCGAAAGAAAGTATACAAAATTTGGTAGATACTCGCATGAGCACAAGACAGAATTCTCCACTCGTATCGGACAATAATGTTCAAAAATTAATCCTTGTAATTAACATACATACACAGTCGTTCCTAAAAAAAAAAAAAGAAAAAATACCATTTTATCTTCTTAAACGTGCTTTTACTCTTTTGGTTACACCTGTTGATGGCAATAAACAAGATAACGATATTAATCCTTTGAGAGCGAATGCGTCAAAGAAAGAAAAAAATGAAAAAAAATTCTGTAATCAGTTCATTTCACGAGGTTTAATATTTCGACATAAATTCGGCATCTTTTTACCGTGGCATGGATTTTTCCTCTACTGTCGTCCACTCTTTCAGTCTTTTATATATTGAAAGAAATATGATTAAATAAAAAACGAAAAAGAAAAGAAAAGAAAAGGAAGAAAGAAAAAATGAATGAATGGGTTAAAATGAAAAATGCTGTTTAACATTTGAAAAGAGTATTTTTTTCTCTTTTTTTTTCTTTTTACAAGATACAGTTACATAACCACTTTTGCATTAAAACAGATGCTATTGTCGAATAAATTTCAAATAAATATACATTTCTGTTCAAATGACAAATGACGCCTCTATTGTCTTCTATTGGGTACTGCATTGGAATGCTTTTTTTTTTATTTTATCTATTATTTATCATTGGAATATATAAGTAGATCCATTTTATTTGCGTTAAAAACAATCGAGTGAGCGAGGAAGCAGCGAGCACTCGTGCAGCCTGAATGTTTCAAGGGGGCACTCGAAATTCGATAACAATAATAGAGAAGAATCCAAAAGCAATATTCGATCGATCGAAAGTTGTTCGGTAAAATTTTATACTATATTAAAAAGAAAGAAAGAAAGAAAACAGAAAAGAAAGGAGAAATTACGATTACAATTAAAATTAATATGGACGCGCAAAAACGCATTATAATAGTAAATTCTAGAGACTTGCAAAGAGACGGATCCTGATCTTGTCGAAATTCTCCTTTACGTCGTCTCATTGACTCTTTTTTTTCCAGGTAACGAGAAAGGCTAAGACACTAAATTGTAGTAGATTACAATAGTTAGGCAAAGAGGCGTCTAATATAGAAACCTGTGCCACGGTGAAGGACAATCGCCGTGAGAAACCGATATAGAGTGGGCGAATTTTTTTTTAAAGATATTTATATATATATATATATATATATATATATATATATATAAATGAATAATAATAATAATTATAATAATAGTAATAACGACCAAAATTATAGATAACAATCGAAAAGAAAAATATCTCATCGTGACTCTCTCTTCTATCCTTCCTTTTATTCTTCCATCTCTCTCTCTCTCTCACTCTCTCTCTCTCTCTCTCTCTCTCTCTCTCTTCTCCCTCTCTCACTATCCCACGCATGCATACACGCATAAACTTGGTCTTCTCTTTTCACTCCTATTTCCATCGTCCTTTCGTCCTTTTCTCTTTCTCTCCAACGTTACGTTTCCTCCTCGTTGGTTTTCCAAAAATAAAAGTACACACTCCGTTGAACTTTTCTTGGATTCATGGAAGAACCGATGAGTGGATCGTGACGAAGGGAGATAAAAGTAGAAAGAGGAACAAACGAAAGAGAGAGAGAGAGAGAGAGAGAGAGAGAGAGAGATAAAGTAAGTAAATTTTAAAGAGAGAGAGAGAGAGAGAAAAAGAGAGCAAGAAAGAATAGCGAAAGAAAAAAGTAAAGAATAATAAGGTCGTAAAAATGAAAGAAAGGAAGGAAGGGAAGAGAAGGGGGAGCGTGAGCGGTTAAATGGGCGGAGGAGGGGTTTTTTTCATATAGTTTTTGGTCAATTACGTTGAGGACGGTGGCGCGCTAATGTCGCTGTTTTGTGTGTCTTTTGTTTTGGAAGCGCCAATGCGACGGCAATGGCCCCACCCACCCTGGTGGCCAGGCGGGCAAGCGTTCCACACAACAAGTGAACCAGCAACAGCAATAGCAGAATCATAATCTTCATCGTCGTCATCATCATCAACATCAACATCATCATCATCATCATCATCATCAGCGACGTCGAGGTGAAGGTAGCAGCAATCGTCGACAAACTACGTTCCTACACGGTCAGCGATAGGCTTCTTCTTCGGCCCGCAGTGAGAATTGCAGTGTCGTTTGGTGTACGGTGACAACGAGAGATAGAGACAAGGATAGAGATAGAAATAGCAATGAGAAGAAAGGAAGATAGAAAGGAATGAAGGAAGGAAGGAAGAATGAACGAACGAACGAATAAATGAATAAATCATATAAGTAAATAAATAAATAAATAAAAAAAGGAAAGGGAGAGAAAGAGAGCAAGAAAGAAAGAAACAAACAAACAAACAAAGCAAAAAAGAAAGAAAGAAATGCGCTTGCAAATCTTTCAAATGCGTTGTCAGCAGCTGCGTTATCTATATATAAACGTTTTTTTATTATTTATAGGAGAGAGAGAGAGAGAGAGAGAGAGAGAGAGAGAGAGAGAGAGAGAGAGAGAGAGAGAGAGAGAGAGAGAGAGAGAGAGAGAGAGAGAGAGAGAGAGAGAGAGAGAGAGAGAGAACGTCATACGTATGTATGTGTATGTATGTATGTATGTATGTATGTATGTATGTATGTATTATACGTATGTATGTATGTACATGTGAATATATGAATGTATGAGAGAGAGAGAAAGAGAGAGAGAGTAAAGATAGCTTAGAGAGAAAGAGATATATGTAACAAGACCGATGCTTAAAACAAATCACAAGCGAGAGATCTCCCATGTGCTTTTATGCAAAGCGAAGTGAGAGAAAAATACCGAACAATGTCCTAAGTGCGTTGTGTGGTGGTTGGTGGTGGTGGTGGTGGTGGTGGAAGTCGATTAGTTTTTTTAAAAGAAATATACAAAAAAAAAATCGGAAAAGGCGAATATATATGTACATATATATATATACACACATATATATAATATATATATATATATATATATATATATACATATATATATACATATATATATATATATATATACACACTCTCACACACACACACACGCATCGTGCAGTACTCGTAGTGATTTTCTAACGTTCGAGTCGATCGTTAAAGAGCGTACGATACTCTATTATATTAATACATAGATATAGGGTCTCGGACATGTGAAATAGAATGAAAAAATATTAGCTCGAGACTGAAGATATTTAAAGGGTTTTTCTTTTTTAAACGAATGTGTAAGATCAAAATAGTTTGGCCCGCGATCGTGCAATTTTCTCGCGCATATCCCGAAGAGAAGTATTTCGTATAAAGAAAGAAAGAAGGAAAGAAAGAGAAAAAAGTAAAAAGAAAGAAATAAAAAAGGTAAAAAGAAGAAGAAGAAAAGGAAGAGAAATTCGATGATAAAATAATTTTAAAAGAGGAATGCGATATGTGTCGAGTATAAATAAAAGTGTTATAGTTCGCTTGGACGATATTAGCTATGAGAGAGAGAGGGGGGGGGGTAGAGGATAGAGGTAAAAGTTTTAAGGTACGAACGAAACATCGTTTGTATGTTTACAAGTACGGTTTGCTTGACATGATCTTTGAATGAGAGGGGCAGCTTTTACTCTCTGACTTTGTCGAATCGCGACGTGTTTATCCAACACGTTAGTTAGCGCTCTGTGCTAATACAGATAGATCAAAGTACATAGTATGTACAGAAGTATCGTTGCAATCAAGAAATTTTAATTTGCTCGCGTAAGCACACATTAATATTAAATGAGATATCGCGAAATGACCTTAGATTCTATCCTTTTCTATTTTTTTTTGTTCTTTTTATTTATTTTTATTTTTTATTTTATTTTTTCCTCTGTTTCTGTTTCGTTTCGTTTTTTCGTCGTCGGGGTAATTTTAAAATCATTAATCGTCGGCAACTTCAAAGCCAGAGATCTCGTTGCCTATCCCGATAAACGGAGTCTATCTATCGATATAGATATGGATTATATACCGATTATCTATCGATATAGATCAATTCACGGTGTTTACGCGATGATATATGACGATGATATATGCGTTTTATGGGAGACAAAAAGGCAGAAGAGGAATCGGAAGAGGAAGAAAAGGATGAGGAAAAATAAAGGAAAACGGAGAAAAAATTACAAGTGAAAATAGAGAGCGTAGGAAAAATTGTAAAATATGTAGATTAATTAATAATAACCTATTGAATTGTAACATGTACATATAGATTAAAGGAGTCCATCGTTGACCGAAACGATAATATTTCGAACTTCGACTAATGTATGAGCGAGTAAAGATTAAGTAAAAAAAAAGAAAGAAAGAAAGAAAGAAAGAAAAAAAAGGAAAAAAAAAATATGCGTATCCTCTGGTCTTCGCGAGAGCCGTAATAAAAATAATATAAGGGATAATAACTTCTATCATGTGGTAGAAGATGAATAATCAGGAATTTGATTGAGATCGACCTCTGAAAACTACACACACACACACACACACGAGTCCCCCTCCCCAAAGGGTTTATTAAGTTCGATGAAACTTCTGTATCTCACGAAAACGATGATAAAAGTCGGTAAAAAAGGAAACGTCATTAAATGATAGAGCAACGTTGCGATATATTCTCGCTCTGAGAAAAAAGAAGAATAAAAACCACGAAAAAAAGGAAAAGAAAAGAAAAAAAAGGATGCTCTAGTTATATTAAACAATCATACAGAACGTAGTACAACGGTTTTAAGGAAGAGTGAAAGGAGTATACATATAGGTGTAAGGGACAATTCACTCGGGTTGTGGTAGACCTTAAGGGAGATATAATCGTTATATTCGGTCAAACGCAAACACATTCGGTTGGACGTACTGTATAATTTTTTTTCTTTTTTTTTTTTTTTTACATACCCTGTTTATCAACGTTCTTTTCCCCGTTCCGTCACTTCTCTTCTCTTCTCTTCTTTTCTCAATTCTTACAAAAAAAAAAAACAAAAAAAAAGAAAACGTGAGTGTGTTCACGGTCATCACTCTCTTATCTTATTCTTGTTCGTTGCTCTCTCTCCTTTATAAAGATATAAACGTAAACGATTCTAAATATAGACGAAGGCATATCTCGGACTAACGATTTCGTTGATCAATTCAATAAAATAATTGTTAATTCAAGTGAATAAGTAAAAATCAAAAAAAGAGAAAACTGGAAAAAAACCACAAGAAAAAAAGAGAATAAAAAGGACAATGGGAAAAAAAACTGTTTCTTTATAAAAATGACTGTGCGTTGCGCGTCGTTAAAGGGGCTTGGGCGGGGTTGGATGGGGTGGAGTTGGGGGGAAAGGCAGTAAAAAGCGACGCGATGAAAACTGTGATTTGTCTCTGAAATGATCGCCGGTGAAGAAAATAATAATGATGATGATAATAATAATAATAATAATAATAATAATAATAATAATAATAATAATAATAATAATAATAATAATAATAATTATAACTATAATAATAATAATAATAATAATAATAATAATAATAATAATAATAATAACAAGAACAAGATACAAAAAAGTATCAAGAAAAAGCAGGCCCTTGTCTCTTAGATACGCGTGTCGTACATGTCTCTTCGTGTGTAACGTGTTTGCACCAAGGTGTATATGCATGTTGTGTGCATTTGGTATGCGTGGTGTGTTTGTGTGTGTGTGTGCGATTGTAACTCGCATGTATATGCGATGTTTCGTATGTTGCGCAGCCAGAAAAAAAAGATATAATTTCTATTAGAGTAATAAGACGAGACGATTCTTGTGGTGCGAATACGACTTTCCTCTCTGCTGTCTGTCGTTATTGATAGAATTATTAAGTTGTATACGCCGATAATAATTAACACCGACGATTTAATATGATAATGATATAAAAGATTCGAACGCTCTGCTCGGTAATGATAACTATTGTGTAGATTCAGTCGGTATTTTGCAAAGTATAAAAAGGATGAGAAATAAACAAAGCAAAAAAAAAAATAATTATAAAAGAAAGGAAAAACAATGGAATAAATGACTCGAGGGTTGAAAATAAAATAAAATAAAGTAAAGTAAAATAGAATAAAATAAAATAAAATAAAATAAAAGAGATAGGAATGGATAAGAGATGAAATAAAGTAGTAATAATGTGACAATATGAAACAAATAATAAATCACAGCCAAACAAGTACAACGTAGACAACGTTTGTGAGAGTTTTAATTTTATTCATCATTCTTTTCTCATACCCAATGGGGAGATTGATACACGTATACCCATTACAATGTATTAATTGAATGTGACTAACATATCAATTCTCGTATGTAAACACATTACTAGCTAGGCACCTCTATTCATTTTCGTTCGCAGAATACCGACTCGATGCGCAATAGAAAAAAATACTTCTCGAGAAAATAATTGAGATATATATTTATTTTCATTTAATATATATATATATATATATATATATATATATATATATATATAAATATCGTCTATTATCGACTATTACCAACAACGAATTCCTCTAATATTTTTATCGACTTGTTCGAAGCGAAGGAGTAAATAAAATTTACTTACGCCTCGTTAATATTAATCGGAAAAATCAAATGAAATCAATTCATTAGATACAATAGCGACACGCAGCAATGTTTTGCTTAATGATTATTAAATCAATCTCGTTTGATTAACCCACGTTAATGAGGGATGGATGGAAGTAGTCTCTCTCTCTTCGCGAATGAATTCGAATTATTCCTCGATCCCAACAACAACAACAACAACAACAAAAAGAAAAGAAAGAAAGAAAGAAACAAGAAAAAAGAGGTCTC
Organism: Dolichovespula media; assembly: GCA_911387685.1. Taxonomy (NCBI): domain Eukaryota; kingdom Metazoa; phylum Arthropoda; class Insecta; order Hymenoptera; family Vespidae; genus Dolichovespula; species Dolichovespula media. Next base: position 1,905,576 of record OU426855.1, read on the forward strand.
TAAGAAACGAACGTGAAATCTCTTTGTAATAAAATCACGTTCTCTTTCATAGCCTATTTATCCTTCCCACATCCGTACTACGCGTCTCGAATCAATTACAACAAAACTTGTATCATCGAGACGTCACGTAGAAATGAAAAAAAAAGGAAGAAGAAAACAGAAAAAAGAACGTGATATAAAAAAAGTTTTATATATATATATATATATATATATATATATATATATATATATGTATGTATGTATGTATGTATGTATGTATGTATGTATATATATATATCGTACCGACACGTGTTTTTCTATGTATTTTTTTCATAGGTACTATTATTACTACTATTATTACTATTACCGTACTATTTACTATTACTACGACTATTACTACTACCACTACTACTTGCTGCTGCTGCTGTTGCTGCTGCTGCTACTGCTACTACTACAGTTAATTACCGCTAATATGTTGTCTAACCGTGTAATCGAATCGTTCGAAACACACTATCTACTGTTAACTGAATGGAATGGAATGGATTATATTTTTCATCGGTACACCGAGAACGAACCCGACGGATTCTGGCAGGATTTCATTTATTTATTCTCAATCTTTATAATTTACCAGCCTCGTTGTTTCTTTTTTTTCTTTTTATTTTTTTTTTTTTTTTAAATTTAATAAAAAAAGTATTGAGTTAGATGGCTGCTGCTCGATGGCCTTTTTTTTTATAATCGCATCGGAATCAAATTTAATGTTGATGCAGTACTCCGTGCGTAACACTTCATTAACGTGTTCTTTGACGATATTTATTCTTAAAACTCGTCGTTCAATATCTTCCAATTTTATTCGTTTCTTCCCCGATTTTATCTTCTGCAAAATTGAAAGAGTTCATATATTTATTTCCGATCGATAAAATCAATCTTGATATCGATATCGCGAGCCGCTCACATAGATCTAAATGTCCAAGTAATATATTTATATTCATAGTTCGTCACGTGCGCCAACCTTTCCGAATCTTTTTGTTAAAACTCTTATGTAACGCGATATGTTAAAATGTATATTGTTTCGCGATCAAAAGTGATAAGCGTTTAAATCGAAGAAACTTTTTCTTGCGACGGGGAAGAAGAAATCACTGCCAACATGATTTGACATTTTTCTCCATTTTTTTATTTGATAATCTTTCATCTCATTGCCCGAATCCGTCATTTTTTCTTTATGGCTAGTCATTAATATCATCGTCATGAGACGTCATAAGAAAGAAAGAAAGATAAACAGAGAAAGAGAGAGAGAGAGAGAGAGAGAGAGAGAGAGAGAGAGAGAGAGAGCGAGAGCGATAATTTTTAAGGTTCTTCTCGGGCTGACCGACGGCAATACAAAAAGAAAAATAGTAAAGAAGTGATTAAATATTGCAATATTCTTTTGAGTTATATAACGGTATATCGATTGTATAGGATTCTTCGAACGAATGGAATGAGAAATTAATATGATCATGATAAGTTATGCGAATTTGAACATATGATGATTATGAAAGTGATCTATGTCGTATGTTTATCCTTTTGAGATATTTCGACGTTTGTGTTTTTGTATTATTTAAAAATGACTATTATTATTATTGTTGTTGCTTTTTTCGATAATGACAAGCAAGGGAAACGAAGTAAATATATCTTATGGAAAAAACAATAATTCTCTTTTGCGTAATTTGTAAAAGATTTAAAAAATGAAGTTTGATAAAAAAAAATTATATACATACATACATGTCTTTTAATATCTCAGATGATATCTACATAGATCACTTTCATAATTAATCGGCTAAAATTAACGTAACGCACACGATACCATGCGCGCATTAACGTTGTGCATATTAACGTTTTAATGCAATAATAACGTATACGTGCTTGTTTGGTCGGCCTAAAAAAAGAACTTTTGAGGATCTATCGAATGAATCGCTTCGTATATACGAAACGAATAATCGATTTTAAACGGAATAGATTCCGTTAGTTATAACAAAAGTTTATCTAAAAAGAAACAAAGAAAAGAAAGAAAGAAAGAAAGAATGAATGAAAATGTACCTTAGATTGGCAGGATTTTTATTTCGTGCAATCATCGACGATTCGTTCCGTATATCATAATTAATACATATACAAATATGAGCTATCCTTTTTGCACACTAAAATTACTTATGCATTACAACAACAAAATACATATAAAAAAAGAGGGGAGGAGGGGAGAAAAAAGAAGAAAAGAAAACAAAAGAGAATTTTTACAGGGATAGATCGAAATTGAAAGAAAAAAATCTTTTATTGGGTTATGGTATTCGAAGGGATCGATAAAATAATTGTTGTACGTAAAAGAAGGAGGAGGAGGAGGAGGTAAGGGGTAGTCATATTGAAATAAAGAAGGATGCGCAAAAAGGATAGGGTGATATATCGATATATGAAATCGATCTTAACGAAATAAAGGTGGCACGTTCCTCGTAATGTGTCATCTTTTTAGTCACGAGACTATACGACCGACCGGATCGGATTGGACCGGACCATCCGTCTGTTTCAATGAAATTCAAATCGAGCATACGTTCCGAGATTTCTCCTCCTAAATATGAATGAAATTTAATTGAATCTTGGAATGTACCGATTGACAGTGTGGGTGTGTCGTCTCTATCGAGAGGGTTTGTGGAGGGGGAAAAAAGAAAAAGCAAAAGTAGAAGAAGATCGACGGATAAAAAGAAAATAGAAGAAGAAAAGAAAGAAAAATAATAATAATAATAATAATAAAAAACAAAAACGAACGTTTTACTCATGTACATATTACGTAGAAACGATTGCGTACGAAAGCGACAATGGTGATTACTATTCTACAAATTGTAATTGTACGCGCATGTGCGAAATAAGAATATAATAAGATGGATCGTGCGAGTGAGAAACAGACAAACAAAAAGAAACAAAAAATGGGAGAAAGATTACATACGTATAAGTAAGTAAATAAGTAAAGTAAGTAAGTAAAGTAAGTAAGTAAGTAAGTAAAGTAAAGTAAAGTAAAGTAAGTAAGTGAGAGAGAACAACGCGAGAGTTTTTAAATGTGTCTCCCGATGCGAAACGCTAGAATGTTGAAAAGTAAGAAGTTCTAACGAGTTGCGTGTAAACTGTCATTGTGTACTATATGAAAACAAAAACAAAAAAAGAAAAAAGAAGGAAGAATGTAAATGGTTGGAAGTATTTTGAAGACACAATCGCCGTATCGTGACGACGGATTAACGTCCTTCAATTCTCTCATCTCATTTCTTCGCTTGTACATATATGTAGGTGTTCGTTTACGCTCGAGAAGTAAACTATATAAACTTTGGGTTACCAGCGCTTTTATCTTCGTACGGGGGGGGGGAGACAGAGGTGGAGGCACGAATGAAAACATTGTTATTTCGTTATCGTTGCATTCATTTGCTTTATTTTATTTTTTTTCTCCTTCTTCGTCATTTTCGTATTCGTCTTCCTTTTCCTTTTCTTCTTCTTCATCATCTTCTTCTTCTTCTTCATCTTCTTTTTTTCTTCGCAGTCATGCGTCGACGTAAATACCGTCGCAATCATTTGATAAGCAATGATCCTTGTGAGATCGTTTTAGTAAGCTTCAGTGTATTTAACACTTCGCTTTCTTATCCGATCGATAACTCTTTTTCTTGTTCTTTTCTTTTTTTTGCTTTCCTTTTTTGCTCTTCACGAAACATTTCGAATGAAATGTTTTCGAGTCGAAGCTTTAGTGTGTACAGGGGTACAATTTTATCCTTTTTCTTTCTTTCTTTCTTGTTTGTTTTTTTTCTCAATGGTGTACGTCTTCGTAACGATCGCAAAAGAAGAATGTTGGTGCGACTTTTGTAACACCCACGTAAATTCTGTAACGCCGTAAGAACGTGTGTAATTTTTCCTTAAGGTAGAGTTCTTCGTTTCCGTCGATGATACATACGTACTCCTCTCATTAATTCTCCAATTATTCTCATTGATCGATTGTCGTTTTGTACATACACCGAAATGATACCTATGATAAGGATTTTTTCCCCTATTCTTTCTTTCTTTCTTTTCTTTTTTTCTTATTATTTAACTCGATACAAACGCATATTTCCAAAGTTAACAAATATCCGATCTTGGATTTTTACTGTCGTAAACAAATCTCTTTCTTGCTAATAATCTTCTCCAGTAGGATACTTTTCATTTCCGTCACGATCGATTGAATAATAGAAAACGATAGTTCTTCGTTTATATTTAGTAACAGTTTACTTTCTTGGAAAAGTAAACCGTACTCTCTGTTCTATTTATCGTACAGTACGAGAGTGTTAATAGAAAAATAGAATAACCTTTGAATTTGTTGGGCGAACGTACTTAAAAGGGGTAGTAAAAAAAAAAAAATAGAAAAAAATTTCCTGCTAAGCCCAAACAATGGAAGATTAATTCCGTCCAGAGATTATTTTTTGAAGGTTAGCCCATTTAAATAGTTTCGAGAGTACATATATGTATATATGTATATCCAGAATATTAATCTCTTGTAATGTCAGTGGCAAAAGGATCGTTTTTGATAGCATTATCTCGATTACTTCCGATAGATTCCTAGTTAATTTCAAAAGTAGAAGAAGGTCCGTGTGTTTATCTGATAGTTATTATTTAAATTGTTTTATTTTTTCTTTTTCTCTTCCCCTTCCCCTTCCTCTTCCTCTTGTAATAACATAAAATCGAGTCCTTCAGAATTCTTCGTCATTTAACAAAACAGCTATATACTTTGTGACACAAAGCATATGCCACAGTTTTTGGTGGCAATCTATTTCTTTAGGAATGTTTGATTTTACATGATATATATATATATATATATATATATATATATATATATATATATATATATATATATATATATATCATAATTCTTGCTATTAGCCATTTTATATCGAGAAAGTCCTCCGCTAGTACATACGTTACTCGATTAGCTGTTGCCAGTGTTTTATTATTTTTTTCTTTTTTTTTTTTTTAATGAATAAAATTTCATCTCTATAGCAATCAGGTGACCAGTATGTGGTGGTTCTTCTAAATACCCAGAGAACGAGTAGAAATGATTCTTAGAAACGGTAGAAGATATAATCTAGGAAGATTTTCATTGTTCTTCAAAGACGATCATCCATTGTTTGTCTTGTTTTCAAGGATATTATTTATTTGTCTCTTGTTAGCAGGGCAGTGGATATATGTGGATGTATGTATGTTTGTGATGTATGTATGCGATGTATCTGTGGGCGCGTATGCCTCTGTAATACGAAAAGATATAAGAGTAATATTTTCTTGGATCAGTCTTGTTCTTTGTGTGCTTCATAAACAAAAATTCTTCCATTGTCCTGATTTTTCATGATCTGTTGATATTCGATAAGAAATTATGGTCGAATAAGTTAACGCGTTATTGTTTATCATTAATCAATTGATTGATTCGTTCGTTCGTTTGACGAAATTTTTTTTTTGTAATTAATTAATTAACGATGGCATCATTGTCATTGGCGAGAACGATCATTTCGAATGAAATCAAAGTGGTTCGTATCAGTTTCGTAGGCAGTAAATGAAAATGGTCTCTGAGAGCTTTTCTTTTTGAGTTATTTTTCGACCTCTTCTTCTTATTTTTATTCTTATTCTTATTCTTTTTTATTCTTTCGTTTGTGTTTTATTTTCTTTGTTTTTGTTTTCATCTTCTCTTGTTGTATTTTCATTCGAGCGTAAAACGAATGTAAAAAGTATTATATATTACTAATATATATATATAAGGAGAGGGAGAGAGTGATCGAACCGCTTACAACACGACAATGATCGAAAAGATCGTGGTGGTGGTGGTAAGCACGGTGTGTGTGCCGTCAAATGATATAATCATTTTACAAAGTTTCTTCATTTTTTTTTTATTCCGTATTGTTTATACTCGATTATTTATATCGGTTAAAGACACGTCGTCGAAAGGACGAACGAGAAGATTACGTTGACCTCGTAAAATAACACCGAAACTCACGTAAAAATTGTTGTGTAACGCTTTTGTGTAACTACTTCGTTCGTGACGCTTCGTGAAGTTTTTTTGTGGAGAAACAAAAACAATAACAAAACGAAAAGAAAAAGAAAGACAAAAAAAACGAGAAAAAAAGAAGAGAGAAGTAAAAACCGAAGAATCAAATAACAAAATCCAACGAACATTATTATGAATGCGCATATTAGATATCACATCGCGTTTAAATAAGAATTTAATATCGATTGATAATTTTTTGGTGCATTGTATCCTTGCCCTCTCTAATCCGACCATCATCAACAATCTCACACATTAAAATATAGATAGTTTAATTTGTTTGATAGGTCATGCGCGACACATGCGATTTCCGTAATGTTTTTTTTCTCTCTTTCGTTCGGGCTATCTAAGCCTGTCCTGTGGTCTGTCTTGTCCCACCGTTTTATGTTTCATTATATTATAGGAGCAAAGTAAAGTAACGATTAGAAGCCGAACGAAAAACGAAACCGTTTGTTTTAGAATGGAGGCGGCAGCTGC
>OU426855.1:1922095-1979595 GCA_911387685.1 Dolichovespula media
AGATCGCCGCGTTAAATGCTTACACATAAGAAACTTTCTCTTGCTTTCTCTTCAATTGCTTAAAATATTGATTCATCTGAATATAACAAAACATTCGCGAGAACATGTCTCGTCTCTTAATCCTCCTTTATGTTCCTTTTTGTTCTTTTTTTTTTTCTTTTTTTTTTCCTTAGAATTTACCTTGATCGTAGTATTAAGGTTAATGATCGGTGATAAAATACAAATAAATGAATAAGCGAATGAAGAGATAAATACAAAGAAAAAGAAGAAAAACTTAATTTTTCATAACAACAAATAAGATTTGTTTCCTTTGTCGTATTATTTCATCAAAAGTTTTATCAATGTACTGTTTGCATTCGAACCTTTTAACTCGACTAATTTCTATTTTCCCGTTCTCTTTATTAATTTTCTAAAAAATCTCAACGCAATTGTATCATTAAAATTCTACATTTTAACTTTCATCCACTCACATTTATACGCCAATACATTTTATTTTATTCTTATCATGTCCTTCCTGTTTTTCTCTTTTTTTTTGTCTTTTCTTCTTTATTTTTTTTCTGTTATAAATAGTTTTGATTAGTTACGTATACGTGACGGTGTACATCTATCAGTTGGTAGAGAACACGGTTCATTATTGATAATACGACAAACGATAAAATACATACACGAGTATCAAGACCCATTACCTTCCTTTCTTACGAATAAAAAATATTGTAAGAGTATATAACCGTAACGGAATTTTACTATGTCCTTCGATCGGTTTTAAATAACCGGAAAGAATGCGCTTGACCATGAAGATATTTGTTTGTTGTTATATAAAAAGAGAATGATATTGGATAAAGTGGAAAACAGAATTCATTTTACGTACATATATATATATATATATATACATATATATATATAAAAATATATATATATTTATTGCTTATTATCGTTTGTTAATATTATTATAATAAAATAATCAATATGAAGAAAAATTATTTTTGATGCTTTGAAAAATATCGGAAAAAGTTTGTAACTTTTGTGACAATACGCACATACACGCAAAATATTAGTACTGTTGAAACTTTTAAACTAATAAAATTAATAGTATAAGATATAAAATTCGTTAAAGCCGAAACCAAATTCAATTTATACTAATTCTTTATTCTACCTTTTGTTTGTCCCTTTTCTCTTTTATTATTTGAAAATTAACATAAATATATATTTGTCGACAATTCTGTAAGATTTGCTGTATTGTTGAGATTTGCTATTTTTTACTTTTTTCAAATTCTTTGATATTTCAAAATTTCGATGGATGCTAATCTTACTAGAGATCGAATGAATCGTAGACTTTCACACATTTTACACGTGCGGTTTTAAATTTGGAAAAAAAAGGAAAATAATGGCAAGAGAAAGAGAGAGAGAGAAAAAGACAAGAAATGATAGAAAACATTTTTTCCAGCTATAAACTTACCGTTAGTGTGGAAAATATTTTTTCATTATAAATATAATTAATATAATTATAACTGACACACAATTGTCCTCATTCCGAAGGAATTTGACATACTGTAACACTGACATGTACCACTACTCTTTATATACCTTCGGCTTTCTAAATAATTTTCTTTTTTAATTTCGGTCGGTTGTAAAATTGCGTATTACTTCCATATTTACTTCCTGCTTCGTCTTTTTTCTTGCTTTTTTTTTTCTATTTTCTTATTCGTCGTTACTGCGCGAATAACCTTGAACAGACAAGCACTTTATCACCATTGAAATTAACGAGTTATTATCTTAGCTATTTCTTATTATTCTGAATAATTTTCAGCAAAGTCAAATTTATGCGAAGATTTCGTCTATAGCGTACGAGCAATTAATAAACAATAAGCATTTTTGTTTATTTCCATATGGAAATTTTTTTAAGATAATTTCGATAATATGGAACGAATTGACATGATTACTATCAAGAAAAAGTTTTTCGTTGTCGCGGTTTCTTGTTGCTAGGGGGCAAGACATATAAAAAGAAAAATCTCTTCAGATATTTTTTTCGGAAACCATGATTCTTATTTCTGTTTTTTTTTTTGGATAAATTTGGCCTTTCGCGAATGGTATCATTTGATAATATGATATCGTTTTTCGTAAAAAGTGATCGTTTCAAAAACGATAAAAAAAAATGTATCAATAAAAAGAATAACGAAAAAGAAAAAAAAGCAGACAATATTTTAAATAGTCTATGTTTAAGTACATCTCATTCGTTATGTTAACGTATAAATTGGTATAATAATTATTTATAGAGGAATCTTTAATGAGTTATGACGAAATGAGAAAGATTTAAAAAAGAAAAAAAAAACCACATATCCACGGGCTCGTCCGGGATTTGAACCCGGGACCTCTCGCACCCGAAGCGAGAATCATACCCCTAGACCAACGAGCCATTTAAAACGCGTATTTCTATTTGATATATTTATTATTTATATATATATATATATTTAATTTTATATATGAATCATAATGTATTTTTTACAAATAATATCGGATAGTCAAATTCATTTGATTCTACAGGTTGAACCAAAATTTGTATGGATGGATTGAAAGTTTCTGAATAACTTTACAAATTAATTAATCTTTTTCGAGACGTTTTTAGGCAAATCTTTCCCCCTCCCCCTTCCCTGATTGTTACAAGTCCGACTTGTAATTGTGCAAATTGGAAAAAAATCTTCATAATTTCTTTTTGTATATGTAATTAAGTATTAGGATTCGTTTTGGATTTATTATAAATATCGATAATCTAATCAAAATATATTGACAAATTATTATACTTAGAAATATTTTAATCGAAGTACTAACAGCATTTGTATTAATTGTTTTAATACCGATCACTTACATTACCTACTGATATTTTATTATAAATTTCTAACAATTATTTAAAATACTTATTTAACATTTTAATAAAATTACTAAACCGATCAAACAGTCGTCTGTAATGTAATATATACTATTTCGGATATTTTTATGTGAACAAATGTCTATTGTACATGTAAAATATTTCTTGTATATGAATAATTTATTATAATGCGATAACGTTAAAACGAAAACGTAGTCCTTACTGAGAAAAGAGATAAGTTTTATAGATAAAGACTAAATAACATTTGGCAAAGACAAAAGTTTGGTTTCAGTTTAATCAAAAAATATGGACAGATGTCAGATATTTCTAGTATATTTGTCGTACATAAATCATTTATAATCTAGCGATAATGGTAAACACGAAAAAGCAGAATCTTTAATGAGGAAATAGATGAATCTATCAGGGAAAATTATACAATATTCGACAAGGACAAAAGTTTGGTTTCAGTCTAATTAATCTAAAAGAAATATCATTTGCAAGCTTCTCAACATTTAACCGACAAAAACTGCTTAAACGTTTTTCAAAACCAAAATAGAATCGAATTATTATAAAGTATGTACATAAATATGTGAATTGGTTTTCTAAATATTTATATTAGAGTGAGAAAAAAGAAATCCATTACTATTACGTGAACGTGAACGAAAAATAACGGGTTTCTGTTTTCCCAACCTAATATATATATATGAAGAAGTCAATGTAATCACAATCGATATATTTATTCTGAAATTAAACTGAGATCTATTCAGGTCAATTTCGAGAAAATTAAATCAAACAGTCTAATATATGACCCTATTTATTCAAATACGTTTTATTTCTAAAAAAGCAATACGAATAGGCCTAAATATATATATATATATATATATATATATATATATATATATATATATATATATAGTAAGGCTTTTATTCTGAATAAAAATAAAATATCCATAAAAAAACCCATAATATTATAATTACACAGGACAAGTGGAAAATGAAATACATTCGTATATACGATAAAACATACAATATAAAAGTAAACAAGAGATATATATAATAAAGTTATCTTCAAACATACACTGACAAAATAGATTTTTAAAAATTACGTCGTATAAATTTTTTATCCAAATTTTACCCTTTTATTTAGCTTTCTCCATCTCTTAATTATCTTTCCTGTTACCTGAGTGCATATGACAGTCTATTACAAAAACAAACGATTACTAACTTCTAGTTAATCAAATTTGATTTTTTTTCTTTAAATATAAGGTTTGTAAATTATAATATTTACATAATATCGTATAACACTATTAAGTGTTAAAGAATCGTTCACACACAGACACACACGAACACGAGCATTCATGGTCGAGGCAAGTTTAAATACATGACATTTATTTCATAAATCAATGATATAGTTGTAAAATAAATAATGTATTTTTAATAAGTGAACATTTTTACTTTAAATAAATTATTTGATAAAGGAAATTGTTGATTTGTCGTGTTAACAGTTTTATATGTTTAACTGTTAAATATTACGTTTTTGTTATTTTGCAGGAATATATTATTTAAAGTGCGTTGCACCAATAAGAAACAAAATGGGGGCGTAGCTCAGATGGTAGAGCGCTCGCTTAGCATGCGAGAGGTACCGGGATCGATGCCCGGCGCCTCCAGAATTTTGGTGTTTTTTTTTTGTTTTTCATATATACTTTTTTGTTGAAGTAAAAAGAAAGTCATTCTTCAAAAAAATTAAATTCAACTTTTACGAACGTCCAATATATATTTATTTGTCCTACTTATAACGATATTTTATTTCGCTCTGGTTCGATTCATTTATGCGTAAATTATAAACAATAATGTTAACGATGAAAAGAATATTTTTAATTTTTTCATCATTTTCATAATATATTTGCGTAAGATATTTATTTACACATAAATCTAATATAAAATAATAATATGATAAAAGACGAATAATAAAAAATATATTAATTATTAATATTAATACACTGCATGCACCATCGGCGCCGTGGCTTAGTTGGTTAAAGCGCCTGTCTAGTAAACAGGAGATCGAGGGTTCGAATCCCTCCGGGGCCTTCTGTGGGATAAAGAATATTTTTTCTTTTCAATCCATAATTTTTTTTTCTATTATTGATAAACTCACCATAGGAAAGGCATCTTCTTTTTGTGTGCCTTTTATTACAAGAAAGTATTTACTTTTTTTTTATTACTTGCGCATGTACGTCCAATGTTATAGATTTATGTCTTACGTAGGCTTAATATTCGACTAGTATATTTATAGGTTATTACGACTTCTTAGATTGGTAGTACTGTCGGAAACTATTCTGAAGATTTCTGCATCATCCTTAGAAAAGAAAAGGAGGTTGACTGCTGTTTATGATAAGTTTTTTTTTATATTTAGAAGAAATTCATATATCGTGTTCGTGGATGGGAAAAAGAAACATTTAATTTTGCAATTATTTATATGGATAGATTTTTATTATGGTTGGAATAATGTCTTATAAAAATTGAATCATCGTCATTTTAGTATTGACCGCACCCCGTTGACGTTTTTCGTTAAATTTTACGGATATATTGTATTATATTATATTTATTACTAATATCAACTTATACATAGATAAATATATATATATATATACATAATTAGTATTAAAAAAAGATGACAGTGGTGCATAATCTGGGTGTTGATGTTATAAGTTATCATGCTTGGAACAAAGACAGAACAGGTATGTACCATAGATAATATTTAAGATATAGATTAGATCTTCATTAAATTATTTTCCTTCACAGAAGTAGCAGTATGTCCAAATAATAATGAAATTCAAATCTACAAGCATTCCTCTTCAGGATGGAAATTACTTGATACGTTACAAGAACATGATATGCATATTATGGGTGTAGATTGGGCACCTCGTACCAATCGCATTGTTACCTGTTCGGCAGATAAAAATGCGTACGTTTGGACACAAGGAAAAGATGGAAAGTGGAATCCTGCTTGGGTTTTATTAAGAATAAATCGGGCTGCCACTTGTGTAAAGTGGTCTCCTTTAGGTACATTATTATGTTATCAATTGTCTGTTTCTATATTGGTGACACGTTTTTTTTAATCTATTTTTGTGATAAATCTTCTTACAGAAAATAAATTTGCTGTTGGCTCTGGAGGCAGGGTAATAGCAGTTTGTTACTTTGTATCAGAAAATAACTGGTGGCTGTGTAAACACATAAAGCGTCCTTTAAGATCGACGGTAACAACGGTTGATTGGCATCCAGATAATAAAGTTTTGGTTGCTGGATCAACGGATTATAAAGTTCGAGTATTTAGTGCTTTTATTAGTGATATGGAGGATGCACCAGGAACATGTGCTTGGGGAACAAGTAACACATTGGGCACATTGCTAGCCGAATTCCCTAATACAAATAATGGAGGTATTTCTGCCAGTAGAATTATTGATCACTAACTTAAAATACTTGTTGCTTTTACATAGATGTTGCATTTTTGTTAGGTGGTTGGATACATTCGGTTGCATTTAGCCAATGTGGCAATAAAATTTGCTGGGTAGCACATAATTCGTCTATATGCGTCGCAGACGCTACAAGGGGCAATGTAGTTTATAGGCTTTATACCGAACATTTACCATTTTTAAGCTGCATTTGGGTGGGTCCCAATTCCATTGTGGCCACGGTAATCCAGTCAAAACAAAAATGTGAACAACATATACTATAATAGCACGGATTAGAAATGATACATTTTTTCCTTAGGGACACAGTTGTATGCCTATGTTATATTCTGTGGATGACAATGGACAGATTTACTTTGTATCGAAATTAGATAACATGCAAAAAAAAGAAACAGCTGGATTGTCCGCCATGAGAAAATTCCAGTCCTTAGATCGTCAAGCACGAAATGATTCTAATGACAATGCATTAGATAGCGTTCATCAAAACACTATTAACTGTGTTCGTCAAGTATCGGATAATGAATTTAGTACAAGTAGCCTAGATGGCCAATTGGTTATTTGGGATTTGAAGGTATCATATAATACATCAAGTATTACGAATAATTAACTAGATACATAGATAATAATATATTTTTCTATAATAATTTCGATGTTGCTCTTTCCGTATAATTATAAAATATTTATGAAAAATAATATAATAATCGTGTTCTCTTTTGTTTTCTAGTCTCTGGAAAATTCCATTGCTGGACTGAAGATAGTTTAAGGAATACTTTTTTTTACAAAACCAAGGTTAAAGCTATATGAAATTGAAGAGTGTATAATATTGAAATAAATCGTACATTAATCCTGCTAATTTTATTCTTGCTCCTGTTTAACTGAAAACTTTAATATGCGGTATAAAATACATGAAAGTGTGTTGTAAAGTGCATTATCAGAAAGCAATAAACAAATAACAAATACAGTTATTATTGATATTATATTGTTATTGATTCATTATTGATATTTATAGAAAATATTTCATTGATTACATACGTGATAATTTGTAGAAAGATAGAAAATAATAGTGAGAAGGAGGGTTGAATTATGTACATAAAAATAAATATTATAAGTTTTAATAAAAGCGGTAAAAAAAGGAAAAACAAAAAATAATACAAAGAAATTTCAAATTGATTAAAATATAAAACATACATACATATATATATATATATATATATATATATATATATATATATAAATTATATAAAAATGTGATAACGTCGATTAATTTTGAACGTAAATAAATTATTTTCTTTGTTTCTCCTTTAATTGGTCATACGTTTTAAAATTTTAAACAGATTTCTCTAATTATTTTAATATCAAAATCTATCTTAAGAAATTATAATCAATGGCCGCGTTATAATATTCTATAATACATAACTCTTATTGGCTATAGTTATTGTTAGTTACAATGCATTGAACATGGCGGAACTCACGGACCAGCCAGTGGATAGTCATGTCTCGTGTAAAATTTTGATTATCGGAGCGGGCATGGCCGGATTGTCTGCCGCAAATCATTTACTGAAAAATAGTGAAACAGACTTTCTTATTGTTGAAGCAAGAGGACGTATAGGTGGCCGAATTATAGCAACGCAAATTGGTATGGTCGAATTAACCTCTATCTTAACGTACGTTGACAATCAATAAAGTCTTTTACTTCTGTATAAATTTGATATTTGAACTAATTTTGAATATTGATTCTTACAATTATTGCACAAGCGAAACTGTCATTCGCGATAAGCATAAATGTTTCATTTGATCATATTATTTTATACTGGGTAAAATATATTGTTTTTTTTTCTTACTAAAAAATAATAATTATCATGGGATTTATCAATATTATGACACTATTACTATTGTTACTATTGTTATATAGATCTTGTTGGTAATATATATATATACTTATAAAACAACATTGTAATGAATATTTTTAAATATATTTCTGGGTACAAGAAAACTCTTTGATCTTTAATCTTCTGATATTTATGTCATGTATGTATTATTTTAATTTAGGAAATGAAAAAATTGAACTCGGAGCAAACTGGATTCATGGAGTTTTGGGAAATCCTCTCTTTGAATTAGCAATGGCAAATGGATTGATAGATATCATAAATATACCCAAACCACATAGAGTTATAGCTGCCATGGAAGATGGAAAACAATTACCATTTCCAGTTTTGCAAGAAATATATGAAGCCTATGTGTGTTTTTTAAGACGTTGTGAAGAATATTTCTTAAGTGCTTATAATCCACCAGATGGTATAAATAGTGTTGGAGCACATGTGGCCCTTGAAACTGATATATATTTGTCATCTTTACCAGTTGAACAAAGAAGAATAAGACAGTTACTTTTTGATTGTTTGCTTAAAAGAGAAACTTGTATTACTGGCTGTGATAATATGGAAGAGGTCGACCTTATGGAAATGGGATCTTATGCTGAACTACAAGGTGGCAATATCCGTCTTAGAAATGGATATAGTGCAATATTGGAGCCAATTACAAAACATATACCAAAGAACTGTATACTTACTAAACACGTTGTTACTAAAATTAGGTAAATTATTAGATCCCTTTTATCATTAATATGTGTGTGTGTATGTGTGTGTGTGTGTAAAATCTATTTTTAGAACTCAAATATTGCATAGTTTTTATAAATATTTATTTAGTAGAGCTTTAGTCAATTTTAAAATGTCTTTTTCTTTTTTAAACAAGAAAGCAATGTTCGCTTTAGTTTTATTATATTATTAATTCTTTATATTTTATTTTAAATATAAAATTTATATATATTTTTTAAGAACATCATGGATATTGGCTTTGTAATGATTTTGTATTATATGTTTTTTAAATGATCTTTTTCTAATTTAATATTTGTGTTTACTCCTTAAGCCATAAAAATGCTTATGTATATTATATTATTTAAATACCATGCATACATGCAATAATCTCAATGAAGTTGTTTATAAAAATCAAAGTATGTTTATATGCTAATCATAATTACAGATGGCAAAAGCAGGATTGTGAGAATGAAACATCTGATGTAGCAACAAATAACTCTAGTAGAAATAAGGTTATAGAAATTCAGTGTGAAAATGGAAAAATGATAACTGCAGAACATATAATATGTACATTGCCTTTAGGAGTTCTTAAAAAAAAGGCTAATGATATTTTTGAGCCGCCCTTACCAGATAATAAACTCCAAGCAATAAATAGACTTATGTTTGGTACTGTAGATAAAATATTTTTAGAATATGAAAGGCCTTTTTTAAATCCTGGAATATCTGAAGTTATGCTCCTTTGGGACGATAGAGGATTGTCAGAAGACGACAGACAAGATTTAAGTAAAACATGGTTCAGAAAAATATATTCTTTTATTAAAATATCAGATACACTTCTTCTTGGTTGGATATCAGGAAAGGCTGCAGAATATATGGAACAATTAAGTACAACCGAGGTTTCAGAAGTGTGTACATCAATTTTAAGGCGATTTCTAAACGATCCATTTGTACCGGCTCCAAAGCATTGCTTACGTACTACTTGGAACTCTCAGCCATTCACATGTGGTTCATATACATCTATGGCTGTTGGTGCAAGTCAAGTAGATATTAAGAATCTAGCTGAACCATTGATACTGCAAGATCAACCTTCCAAAATAATGATAACATTTGCTGGCGAACACACGCATTCTTCGTTTTACAGTACTGTACATGGTGCATATTTAACAGGCCGTACTGCAGCTCAATTGTTACTCGAATCAAGAAGAAGTGAACAAAATCATATAAGTCTTAGTTGTGAAAGTACTAGTGATCTTAGCTCATGGATTC
Source organism: Dolichovespula media (assembly GCA_911387685.1). Classification (NCBI taxonomy): domain Eukaryota; kingdom Metazoa; phylum Arthropoda; class Insecta; order Hymenoptera; family Vespidae; genus Dolichovespula; species Dolichovespula media. The sequence continues at coordinate 1,932,286 of OU426855.1, forward strand.
AAGGAATATCTTTAACTTAAAATTTAAACGTGTATATATATATATATATATATATATATAATATGTTTAAAGTATTTTGTTTCCAAACAAAAGCATTTTGTGTATTGCTTGAAAAAAAGTAATTAATACTTAGCCATTTATAATGATGGTGGTTCACTTAATCTAACACTTCGAAAAAAACAGTAATTATATAAAATAACAATCTTAGTTATAATTCTAATCTATGTGCATGTTAAACAATTTTTAAAGCGATATAATTTTTTATATATCAGAATTATCTTTCCTAACAAATTATACTTTTCAGCATTTATCTATTTATTTAAAAAGATGCATGTCATGTTTTTCTTAAAGAAGAGTGTTATGTTTTGTTTTTGCTCTGTATAAATGGAAAAAAAGTGATGTATTTAAAAGAAAAAAATTGTAGAGCGCATTATGACTGATTTAGGAATATTATGCACAATGTACATTTTAATAATTTAAAATCTGTTATTGATGCTTGTCAGAATATTTTCTCTCAATCATCTTCAAATAATAGTATTTTGTAATGATAGCTTTTATATAACTAAACAATTGAGCACATTTTATTTCAAACTATTTAAATTACGTGCTCGTTATTAATAATGTATGTATGTACAATTGATGATATAGCATTTTTATTTTATTAGTAAATTGATTTAAGAAATTAATATATTACAGTAATTTCTAAAGTATTCAAGATCACCATTGTAAACATAACAGCGTAATTTATCATTGTAAATGTTCGTTTTATAATAGCTTTTATTTTCATTAAATTTGTTTCAATATTCGTGCTGGGTCGCTTATGAACGATCTTAAAAGATCGAAAAGTCTCTAAAAGAAACCTACATTTTCACAGTGCATATATATATTAACGATACACAATTTCACCATAGAAAATTTTGTGCCATATTGTGTTCCTTTTCATTGTGCCTATATTTGTAATAGAATGAAAAAAAATGAAATGTAAACAATTGAAAATCGCAAAAAGAGACAAACGAACGATTATCAGGCGCAAACAATTTGGCAAACACGAAATTACTATATTTCATTAAATCTCATCATTAATTTTTATGAAATAATGTAAATTTAATTAAATATCACGTATTGTATATATAATAAAAAAGGAATTATTTATAATATTATTATTTTATTTCTCTTATATGTATATGCTTTATAACGGTTACGTTTATGAGAGAAAAATATTTATACGCGTGTTAACGATAGTTTACGATAAATAATGATAATAAAGAAAGAAGACCGATCTTATAATTGAGAGCATGATCTCTGATGCAAATATTTTCCAAATCTATTCAATTTTTTTGTATCGTGTATCCTGTAAATAAAAAAAATGACGATTATAAACATGCCAATTTAGAATCAATACTTTTTAAATATTATTAACGAAGTAACTATTATAAAATTTATAGTATTTATTGTCATATTGTTATAATACCGTTTATGCGAAATTATGTATAGTGTGATATAAAAGTAAGAGAAACAAAGAGGGGTAAAAAAGTTCTGTATCATGAATCCATGATAATTTCATCTGTATAGAGAAAATTAATTATGTTGCATATTTAAAATATAAAAAATTTTTTTATTGAATAGGTAACTTACCGACTGATAGTAATGTACCGACAGCTATTGTTTATACGGTAATGTAATTATATTAGTAGAGTAATATTATAATCTATGTAAAATTATGTAATATATAATACTTTAAATGTACGTAATGAACATATTTTTAAAATAAAGAGTACTTTTTCTGTCACTATACTTACCTGTTAATTAATTTGTATTACCTCTTCGTACATCCTATTCCCCCACTATCAAATTCAATTATCGACAGAAATTTTGCACACCACCTTGCGTTCATCATGTGATCCTGATACAAATTTTGATTTGCAGAGAAAATTTCAAGGCTTCCCATAAATCAAGTTTTCGAACAGGAGAGCATAAGTGATGAGGTAACAGGATTCCGTGTGCCACCTCTTCACGTATCATGTGATCCTGATACTAAACTCGATTTGTTTGACAAATTGTTGCATTATCCAGGATTTGAAATTTTCAACAGGAGAACATAACTTATATGTTGGCACAATTTTGGAAATAGGATAGGAGAATGGCTGGATTAATTTATAAGTACTCAAATTCTTATTATAATGTAATTTTTATTTTCAACTTTGATAAAATTACATTGATACAATCTTATTAATAATTTACGGGTGCAACTATATTGAATAACGTTGTAAATTTATAAATGAAACTATTAGTGTTAATATAATACAATTTTTAGTTTCAAATAGTTATCTTCCTTCTTCATAAAATTTTGGCATTTTGAGAATAAGTAAATGATGTGAATCCTATTAATTGCCGTGAAGTGTTGAATAAGGTTATTCTTATCCAGGTTCGTCTGTAGTCACATTTTTGTGTGTTCAATATTCTTCACTTATGGTGATTTCTGAAAAACGAATGTTTATTGTATTAGATTTTCATTTCATTTGATATGAAGAAGAAAATATGATAAATAGATGGACAGATAGAAAAAAAAACAAATTTATAGGTCAAATGCTAGAGGGCCCTAGTGTATCACAATGGCGAGAGTCGAGGAGTTACTATAGAAATTTCCTAGGTTTTTAATCGATAGTCGGTCTAGTTTTTCTATAAAATTAAATTCGTCGCTTGCGTAATCGACTATCCACGATTCATACTACAGCGAAGAGTTCTTTACTCGGTCGGTAAATCACGTACCTTGTCGAGCGGCTGAATACTGTCATTTAATTTTTTCATTCGCTGGATGCAAATGGAGTTTGTAACAATCCGAATTGCCGACGGAAATGACACAATCTTGTTAGTAATGACGATAAGGTTTATTACATCACGACTAATCGTTTACACTTCGAGTTTTGAAGTAAATTGAAGCAGGAAGTTAAGTACTTACAAGTCGTATTAAATTATCTATGCTCGCTTTTTTATTGCCAATTATGACGAACGATTTCCAAACGATTAAAAGGGAAAACATGAATTATTCAAAAAAACGGATCCACGAGATAATTATGCATGACTATTGACCTTTCAATTATTCTCTTTGCAATTCGATTGAAGTAGTATTAAAAAAGTGCATTCTATATGGGATAAATTGTGCATGCGTATAACGATGTAACGTTGAAATAACTCTCGAGTATCGTCTAATGTTGAAAAGAGATCAAAAGAAAAAGAAAGAAAAATACCAAGAGAAAAGTAACAGACAAAAACGTACAAAACTTAAAGCGTATTTCATGATTATTATTTAAAATCTAAGAAAGAGAGAAATATATATATATATATATATATATATATATATATAGAGAGAGAGAGAGAGAGAGAGAGAGAGAGAGAGAGAGCGAAAAAGCAAAGGGAGAATGAAAGATAAAACGATAGAGAGAGAAAGAGTATCCGGATCAACAAGTGTCGAGCTTCCCCCGGAGTGTGTAAGAAGAGCAAAGGAGGAATGCGGCTCCACCATTCGTAGTTATATTGATGCCAGTCGGGTTGCCGGTAGCGCAGGCGCGTAAACGCGAGTGGATTGGTACGCGAACGGGCGGGGGTTCCACAACGAAATGGTCGATATTTTAGCTATAGTAGGCTATAGTGGCGCGAGGCTCTTTCCCGAGGCCAGTCCTAGTCCAGTCTCTCTTTATAATTGTCGCGAAAGAAAGGGCTGCACGCACGCATATCGATAGAGAGAAAAAGAGAGCGAGAGAGAGAGAGAGAGAGAGAGAGAGAGAGAGAGAGGGAGAGAGAGAGAGAGAGAGAAAGAGAGAGAGAGAGAGGAAAATAAAAGAGACAGCTGACACAACTAATCGGGAGAAGAAGAAAGATAGAAAGCAAGTAAGGAAGCAAGAGAGAGAGAGAGAGAGAGAGAAAGTGCGTGCAAAAGAAAAGGAGAATTACATCGGTCCTCCCTCTTATTGCGATAGATCGAGTCTCGATCTACCATCGAGATTCGTTGTCTTTCTCTTAATAGAGTGGTTAAACAAAGTGCAAACGGTAGCCTGTGTTGGATCCTTGACGTCAGAGCAGCAGCCCCGTGTCGTTCAAGGATACATCGTCTTCGTAGAAGGTACGAGCCAATGGAAAACTTACAACTACTATTTTTCTTTAGAAAGAGTTCAATCGAAAGATAGATAGATAAATAGATGGATAGTAAAATAGATAGAGATAGAAAGAGAGGGAGATAGAGAGAGAGAGAGGGAGAGAGAGAGAGAGAGAGAGAGAGAGAGAGATGGAGAGAGAGAGAGAGAGGGAGGGAGGGAGGGAGATATATATATATCGAGAGAGAGAGAGAGAGAGAGAGAGAGGAAGAGAAAAATCGAAAGAGAGTTTTGCTATCGAAATTACTTATTTCGTGTTTGAAGGAAAGGCTTGTCGATAGGCGTGCTTATTGATTTCCCTCGTTCTCTCTCTCTTTTACTCCCTTCTCTCTCTTTCTCTTTTTATCTCTATCTTCCCCTTCTCTGTCTATCTTTCTATCTGTCTGTCTGTCTGCCTGTATGTCTATTTCTCTCTCTCTCTCTCTCTCTCTCTCTCTCTTTCTCCCTTTCTCTTCTCTCTCATTCGTCATTTCCCTATTTGTTCTCTTTTATTACCAGGGACGATAAAAGCTGCGGGTATGATCGTTCGTTCGTTCGTACGTTCGATCAGAGAAAAAATGACCCTATGTTTTCCTTTTCCTCTTACTCTTTCCGTTTCCTATGTGGCGTCCATGTTTGTTACTTGCTAGAGTAACAGTACGGATGAGGTAGAGAGAGATAGATAGATAGATAGATAGATAGATAGATAGATACATAGAGAGAAAGAGAAAGAGAGAGAGAGAGAGAGAGAGAGAGAGAGAGAAAGAGAGAGAGAGAGAGAGAGAGAGAGAGAGAAAGAGGTAGAAACAGTACGAGAGAGGGCGATAAACGCGTTTGGAAAAGGCGATCTTATTTGACGATTCGAAATATTCGATTGGAGTTACCTATACATTTTTACGTATTTGACTCTCTTTCTATCTTTTTGTGTCATTGCTAGTAATCGAGATGGTCGAAGTGAGAAGGGCAGGACACGATAAGGTCCGTTTCCTGTTGGCCTGCTTTCCGTAACCAGGGAGGAAAGGTCGCCCTTGTAATTATAATTCCGTATAATTTCTTTTTCTCTCTCCCTCTATCTCTCTCCCTATTTTACTTTCCTTCAGTTTTTCCTTTTTTTTCCTCACGTCCGTTCTCTCCTTTCCGTTCTTCTCGTTTCACTTTTTAACACTGTCGCCATCGCGCTCGTGGCACGACGAACTTAGTTGCCATCAGCTGATCGATCGTTAATGCTCGTGAATTTTTGTCGGATATTAAAAAAGAATTTTTATTGCGTTATACGAAAATATATATTAGACGTATGAAATAAATTATAAATCTCCGTCGAATAATTTTATCGACTAACGTAGAATTGGAAATTTTAATGGTAAAACTCTTGGAATTTTTACTTTTTGAAATCCTATTGCATCAATCCCTCTCAAATCTGTAATCTATATGTATATATATATATATATATATATATATATATATATATATATATATATATACATATATGTGTGTGTATATATATACATATTATTTTTTTCTTGCTCTACCAAACCGAGATTAGGTGTCACGCTCCAACCTATACGGAGGCTCCATCTTTCGCCGGTGCTTCCACAGACTACTGAAATCGAAACCGTATGGGTGGTACGGACCGGGCAGGGGGATGAGAATCGATCTTCCAAAAATATTTTATACCTTCCTACCCCGTTAGGAATCAACGAGCTTGATAATGGACATATCTGTGTGTTCGCGCGTGTATATATATATATATATGTATGTGTGTATGTATAGACGTATACATGTACGTACACATGTAGCTATCTATATAGATATATATAACTATTCATGCTCGGAGTAGTAACGATGGATCCATTCAAAAATGCTTCAATGTTATCCCTCGAATTTGATTGTAATAAAAAGAACAAAAAAAAATGTCAAAGAGAAATGTAAAGACGTCCGACCATTCGATCTCTCTGATTACATCTTTCCGAAGAGATTTAAACGATCTTCGAGGACCACGAATATGTCTCGATTCGAATTTTGTCGATAGTACGGTCTTGTAAAATTCGTCGTCAATCTTCTTATTGAACGTTAAAACGACGTTCACCTTTGGCTCGAACATCTCTCTAATTAAAAGTGAACTCCTACGATTCTCGTATAATTCTCTCATAACCGTTTAATAGTTTCTGCTAACGTATAGGTATGCATATTATATGTAACGTATATATATATATATACACACACACACAGTCTCGCGTATATATTTATCTGTAATGAGAAAAATTTTGAAAGAATTTCTCGAAGAAATATTCTAGCTACATATCTACATTAAACGAGTACATTTACACGTTTAACATTATTATTCAACTAATGTTTGGCACGAAATGTATAACTGCGGTTAACCAATATCTTAATTAACTCGTACGTGAATGAGGATAACGGTGACGATAATGTTTCTCTGTGGGAGTGTCAATGGAGAAGAAAAAAAAAAACTTCTTCTAAAAAAATTACGTTAGTTGCGAGAAAGTTTTGAACTTGGAAAATTGGATCAGTAGATTACTTCTTTGACGAAGGAAGCTTGGAAAAAAATTAAAAAAAAAATTAAAAACAAAAAGAAGAAAGGTAAAAGAAGAAGAATAATTATTTTCTTCGTCTGTATCATGTATAATATCAAAGATTATATAACATATCATGCATACGTATACGCATGCGTATGTTTTATCGTTAATACGAGAATGGAAATTGAAAAAGAATATCACAATTACGTGTATATATGTATGCATGTACGTCAAAATATATGACACGAACAGACGATATCATTATCATGGACCTTGTCCTGGTTTCTACGATCGTTCCATTTTAACCTACGAGAGATCCTGTTCGCGCGAACGAACCTTACCATGGACTCTACCTTTCTTTAATCCGAATAAAAATATATATATATATATATATATATATATATATATCGTCGAAAAATATTTACCTTTAATATAATCCAACGATCAAATAATACAAAATTGAATAATCTCGATTGATAAAGCTCATCTTACGACGTTAATTGCGGACGGCTTAAATAACAAATTCCGGTTGCTTTTCATCCCGATGAAAGAAAAAAAAAAAGAAAATTAAAAACGATAACTTCTTCCCTTTTCCCTGTGACGTTAACAAATATTAGATATATTAATACTCGAAGATGAAACGGATAAAGGGTGTCTATAGTCAAAGAAGAATCTTGAACGTATCTGGAATAACTTTACCGTCGTTCGAGTGTAGTACGATCGATAAAATCCCTTCCACTGATCTAAAAACTTGTTCGTCGTCTGTTCACCCCCTTCTACGATCGTTTATTTATAGTGATCGTGATCGTCGACGTCGGCTGTCTCAGACGACGAATTGTTCTCTTGTCATTCAAGAAAGAGAGAGAGAGGAGAGAGAGGAGAGAGAGAGAGAGAGAGAGAGAATAAAAGATGCTTTTTTTTGTAATCTGAAGAGAGGTCCAATCGAAACGTCAAAAGCTAATGGATCGATAAAGCCAAACGTAGGATATAACCAAACGCCATTTTATCAAGGCAATCGTAATAGCCAATTTAAAGAGACCTCGTATAACGTACTATTATTTCTTATTCTCCTACTAAAGCTTCCATCATTTAATTTCACTTCTTAAAAGCGCAAGACGTTCTTTCCGAGAACGTCTGCACAAGTGTCAACTCGAAATGATAAATCGATGTAGTTTTATTACCTCGAAAAATTTTCCTATTAAACTCGAAACTTATGCAACTACTTATATATATATATATATATTTGGGACATTTATTACGAACATTTTTTTATCTTTCTTTGATTTTTTTTCTTTTTCCCCTTAAATTCCTCGAATTCGACATAACATTAACCGTACCTCATTATTACAAAAATTAATCCATACTTTCTAATATTAATTGTCTCTTATTCCTCCAATTAAGTATTTCTAATCATTCGTGTAAGTAAGGTATCGTAGATGTATATACTTATTCCTACAAGCGTCGTGTTTTAAACTTACTTATTCACGTAACACTGACTGCCTATGCGTATCTTTAGATAAATACATACGTGCATATACACCGACGTTCTTATCATAACACGTTTCGACTCGTAGATCTAGTATACAGAACAGAAAAGAACAGAAGAATGAAGAAATAGCAACGTTAAACGTCATCAAAGAAATGGTGGTGGTCAACGATAGCGTATGAATGAATTTTCCTTGCGAAAGATTACGCTAAACTGGGTCACTGGGTATACTTGACCGTTCCGACGCACAAATACTCTCACACGTTAACACACATATGTATATATATATATATATATATATCTTATATGTACATATATATATCTTATATGTACATATATATTATGGTTATTACTCTTTCTCTCTGAACAAAACAATAGGAATTAATTATTTATTTGTATACCAATCTTGAATCAAAATGACATGGCATACAAATAGAAAATTATTCCATTAAGGGAAATCAAAAGGAATTGTAACGATTGGTACGATGAAGAGAAATGAAAAGAGAAAAAAAAAGAAAAAAAAGGAAAAAAAAGAGAAAAGGAGGAAATGGAACAGCAATGTATATGTAAAAATACGATGGATAACGTGTGCCTACGAGTAGCGGAAAATAAAGGCTTGTACGTATTTACCAAGCATGTTGTATGCATGCACAAACGAACATACCAATGAACATTCGAACGAACGAACGAACGAACGAACGAACGAACGAACGAATGATACCGTCTTGTTAAAAAAAGATTCGTGGTCGAAACGAACGACGGGGGAAAAGAAAACCGCAGAAGTCGCCACGTCGTCGTGAACTCGAAAACGCATCTATTGTTATATATACACACACACACATATATATATATATATATATTTTATAAAAATATATAAAAGTCTACATTACTTATATCTATATCTATATATATATATATATATATATATATATATATATATATATATATATATTTACGGATTTGTGAAAGACGGTGTATCGAGGCGGAAAAGAAGAGAAAGAAATAAAAGTAAAATAAAGAAGAAAAAATAAAGAGAGAGAGAATAAGGGCGTGATGATACGTGTTTGTCTCGGATCGTTGTCGAGCTCGAAAAATTTTTCCCTACATTGCGATTCATTCGCATGATAGACCGTCGTTGAAAAATAAAAAAACAGAGATAGAGAGAAAGAGAAAGAGAGAGAGAAAAAGAGAGAGAAAGAAAAACAAAATAAAACAAGAAAAATCATCGTGAAAAGTGTTGATTGTGGTGTTGGTATTGGCGTTAGCGGAGAGTGGTGATGGTCAAAGGTCATCAGAAGGGCTCGTCGTCCAAAGCATCGTCCATTCAGGATTCCGTTTTGGTTTTACGTACGCGTATGGCCAGAATGATATCCATCGTCGAGATTACTTCGCCGAAACAATGTCCGGTACCGCAATCTCCTTATCTATTTATCTATTAATCCATCTTAATCTTTATTATCTACTCATTTAATCTATCTATCTATCCATCCATCTTCTATCTATCTATTTAAGCCCCCTCCGTCTTCGTTCCTAATTAACTTTCTACAATTGTCCAATGATCGTACGAGATAATATTTAATAAATATCGCCTTAGGTATTTCTTCTTTTTTCTTTATTTATTTATTCGCGTTAAACGCATTTTTTTCATACTTCGTTGTCGTTATTATGTGAGAAGATATATTTATCTTAAGATTAGATCGTTTAGGATGGGGGAAAGTCAGTCATTGGTCATTTTCAAACGAGACGATGATTCTTTTTTTCTCCCCATCAATTTTACAAAATGTTCTCCTACGATCGATCTTCTCAGAAAGAGAGTGCGCGAGTGAGTGAGTGAGAGAGAGAGAGAGAGAGAGAGAGAGAGAGAGAGAGAGAGAAAGAAAGAAAGACCGTCCTTGGTCCTTTTTTGGCATCGAGGTCGTGGGAAGAGAGAAACGCATCAGGTCACGGTTCCTTCGGGAAATGAACGTAAACCAGAGGGAAAATCGTTTTCTATTCTTAGCTTTTTTGTCGAAGCTATCCGGTAGCTCATTAAAAAAAATCTGCGTCCGTGGGTAAAAAGACGACATTTCTGGTATCTCTCTCTCTTTCTCTTTCTCTCTCTCTCTCTCTCTCTCCTTTTCTCTTTCTCTTTTTTTCTCTCATTCTCTCTCGCTAGAAATACCAACAATGTCGTAGTAAAAATTAACAGACAATCCTGAACTCTAAAGAATTTCTCAACATATTCTATCGCATATTCTTTACTTTTGTTGTGTGTGTGTGTGTGTGTGTGTGTGTATGTGGGTGCGCGACTTTACTCACTCACATATCTATTACTATTTTACATCAGTGCTATTTTAGAAGTATACTGTCTCAGAGGCAACCAATTGATATTTGGACTCCTTTGAAATAATATTCATTCGATCGAGAAGTTATTGTCGTCGTATTGTATGGTTCGATAAGGAAAACCAAGCGATCATTACCGATAGATATGCATTGTACGTTTAACGTCGTAGTAAAGGGCTCAAAGGAACGAGAGACAATAGCGATGCTAGAGAGAGAGAGAGAGAGAGAGAGAGAGAGAGAACGCGAACAGTTTCGTATCTTAAAGCTTATCTTAGGCTGTTACACGGCCACATTTCCCGTCGAATACGGTGTAAAACGATAGGAAAGATCGTAGATTTCATCGAATTATTCCTTCGTAGAATCATCTGTTGCGTCTAGCTTTTACTACTCGTCTAGCTTTTACTACGCGTCGCGTTGCGTTTGGGTTGCATTGGGTTGCATTGGGTTGCGAAAACGCGCTTTACAATTTTTTCACGTTATTTAGGATTATTAGGTGTTTCACCTAGATAAACACGAATTGAAATGTTCGATTTTAGTAGACATTTATTATACGCGACACGTAGAGGAGATATTTCAATTCAACAGATAAATATATTTTGCAATTCGACGAAACAGATACAACGTAATGTAAAAACTGTACTATATGTATAGTTATATATTTATTTGTTTATTTATTTATTTTTATACTCTTTCCAGATGGCGAGCCAAGATCCAAAGTGGCAGAAGGATGCCGCGGATCAGAACTTCGATTACATGTTCAAACTTCTAATAATTGGCAACTCGTCAGTCGGTAAAACATCTTTTCTCTTCCGTTATGCGGACGATTCCTTCACCTCGGCCTTCGTGTCGACCGTGGGAATCGACTTTAAAGTGAAAACGGTCTTCAGAAACGATAAAAGGGTCAAGCTACAAATCTGGGTCAGTATAATCGTTATGTCTTTCTACAGGTAAACGTAATATACACTGCACTCCAATATCTGTATATATATATATATATATATATATATATATATATATATATATATATATATATATACAAACACACATTTATATAGACTGGTATGTAGACACACACGTACACGTATACATAAACGTTGCATCACGTTTGATTTTGCATATCATCGATGCTTTCAAAGCAGTAACGCGCATCTGTCGTATACTGCGATATCATATCTATTAATCTATATATATATATATATATATATATATATATATATATATATATTTAGGATGAACTTTATCCGCAATACTCGACGTTAGTTAAACATAATTGAGTGGCGAAATAGAAAAAAAGAAAAAAAAAAAAAGAAAATTATAGCGAACCCGAAGAAAACTCATTTAACTTTAGTCCTTTATTTCCAAGCGAATTTAATAAATGAAAAAAAAAGTAAAAAATAAAAAAATGCAACGAAAAAGAAATGACACGGAGAAATACGGTTGAAGTTTTTGATTTTTGTAGTTTTCGAGACTTCGATGATTTCTTCAAATATAAAAGAGATTTCATTCGAAGAACGACTCCGACGTGCGCGCCCGTGTACGCGTGCATCCGTGCGTTTGTATACGGACAGTTTTGTTAATGATATTCATCATAAACATTGTTTCAGGACACGGCCGGCCAAGAAAGATATAGGACGATCACAACGGCCTATTATAGAGGCGCAATGGGCTTTATCCTGATGTACGACATTACGAACGAGGAATCGTTCAATTCCGTGCAAGACTGGGTGACGCAGATAAAGACTTATTCGTGGGACAATGCCCAGGTAATCCTAGTGGGCAACAAGTGCGACATGGAGGATGAGAGGGTGATCAGCTTTGAAAGGGGTAAACAATTGGCGGACCAATTAGGCGTGCAATTTTTCGAGACATCCGCTAAGGAGAACATCCAAGTGAAGGTACATACGTAGTTACAATGACGGTCTAAATTTTTATTTTCCTTTTTTTTCTTCTTCGTTTGGTTTCTTCTCTTTTTTTTTTTGATCACAAATTCGATCGATCGAACCATCACGCGTTATCTTCTGTTGGTAATATTCTCTCTCTCTCTCTCTCTCTCTCTCTCCCTCTCTGTATTAATTATTATTCCATCTTCGTCTCTCTTTAAGTGGGAACGATCGATTTTATCGGGACATAGTAGATTGATTTAATGGATGACGGACGACAGTGAAATCCGATTAAATCATGCGCCAAATCGCGTGGAACTATATATTAATTAGTGTCATCGGGAGCATGTATTATTACCATAACGGTAGAAATACTTCTCGAATCATTCTCGCTTAACGGCTCTTAAGTTACTAAAACAAAAAAGAACAGAAAAGTAAACAAAATAAATAAATAAATAATATAAGAAAAGTTGAGAGCGAGAGATGATGGTAGGCATGAAGAAAACGAAAAGGAAGGTAAGGTCGGTGAGAAAATTAATCTCGTTAATGGACAAAAGGAAAGTTTGCATAGAGAAAAGCGACGACCGTTTCTTGCCGATGTCTCTCTCTCTCTCTCTCTCTCTCTCTCTCTCTCTCTCTCTCTCTCTCTCTCTGTTGCTTTATTCGCCCGTGGGCGTACACGTTCGGGTGAACCGATGTGTACCGAGCTTCCATTACCATCGATCCATTGTCCTCGACTGCCAACGTGTACGCCCATTAATCAGACTCCCACGCGCGAGAAATAACCGATCGAAGGGTACCGATCGATAAGAGTTCTCTGCGGTCTGCGCGCCGACTCCACGATTTGCTTTTTTTCTTTCTTTTCTTGATTTAATCCCTTTTCTTCGCTTCTCTTTTCTTTTTTCTCTCTTTCTTTCTTCTTCTTCTTCTTCTTCTTCTTCCTACGGAGAGAGAGAGAAAGAGAGAGAGAGAGAGAGAGGGAGAGAGAGAGAGAGAAAGGGAGGTGGGAGGGGAGGGAAGGAAGGAACTCAGTTTTCTTTTCGAGTTCGTTCGTTCCATAAGCTTTTAAAATTAAATTATGATCCACAATAATCTTACGAAGACGGTATTCTTCGTTATAAACTACTACTACTACCATAACCTCTCATTTTCTCTTATGTATATACTTTGTGTGGATTTTATATAATACATACATCATAGCAGTTAAATGTTGTAACGCGTAAATGCGATTACGTTACCTTTTACGATTTCGAGGGATACATTAAAATGAACTTTACTATTATTAACGATCGCTATTTATTATTTTTACTACCGTTCTCTCCAATGATTTATAATGCTCGGCGGAGTAACGGATAGTTAGTTATACGTTTTCGCGATCATTTTCTAACAAACTAACGGGGACTTGAAGATAGAGAGAGAAAGAGAGAGAGAGAGAGAGAAAGACAGTAAGATCTCTCATTTTACATATCGTTTATGTTCATCTTGTAGCATTTATTTTCGAGTTTGTGCGAAGATTCCTCTCTCCCTCTTTACTTAATTTTAATGAGTTCGCTAATAATTAGGTCGCTTCGAACATAGAGCTACTGTAAATCAATTATTTTTTCGAGCTAATGAGGACTTTCACGCGGCTGTTAATACATTGCGAATTTTTTCTTTTTTCTTCTTTTTCTCTTCTCTCTCTCTCTCTCTCTCTCTCTCTTTCTCTCTCTCTCTTTTTTTAATGTACGTCATAATTATTCGTTAATTACACACATATATATATATATATATATATATATATATATATATACCTCGCTGTTAAATTGGATAGAGGTTAAAAATGAATTACCGATAATATCATAAGAGAAGAGAATAATTTGATAAAAACATATATATATATGTGTATATATATATTTATATATATATGTATATACATATATATATATATATCGACGATTTTTGAATCCTCTTTTTCTGCTTTTCTTTTTTCAATTTCTTCCTGTTATTCTAAAAATAAGAGATAAAAAAAAGATATGATAGCTCGAATCCCTTTTTGGGACGGCGAATTTACGGAAACAAATCTGACGCTGTCGTTTTATATTTTCTTTTTCGACAGGCGGTGTTCGAACAGCTGGTAGACATAATATGCGACAAGATGAGCGAATCGTTGGACAATGATCCAACACTGATGGCAGGTGGTGCAGGCCAAGCCAAGGGTCAACGACTCACCGATCAGCCGACCAATCCAGCGAACACTAATTGCAATTGCTAAGAAGAAATGGAAAGCAAATGACGATGATAGAGCGAGAGAGAGAGAGAGAGAGAGAGAGAGAGAGAGAGAGTGTGTGTGTGTGTGTGTATGAGAGAAGAAAACAGAGGAAAAAAGAGGAAGAGAGAAAGAGATTGTGTGTATGAGTGTGTGGATGCGTGTGTATGAAAGAGAGAGAGAGAGAGAGAGAGAAAGGGAAAAGAAAATCGTGCTTATTGCGCGTTACGCTGGCTCTAGCTAGTCTTACCTTCTTCGTCGTTCCTTTATCCTTTGTTATTATATTAAATATTATTATTATTATTATTATTATTATTATTATTATTATTATTATTATTATTATTATTAGGATTATTATTATTATTATTATTATTATTATTATTATTATTATTATTATTATTATTATTATTATTATTAAATGATCTCTCGTTCGGTTCGTCGACATTCTTCATTCTTTTTCCCTTCTCTATCTTTCTCGAAGCGAAGAAATGGAAAAGAAAAAGAAAAAGGAAGAAAGAACAGGATATATATATATATACACATAGCATATATGTATGAGTATATATGCATACGTACGTCAGGATGAGGATGAAAGCGTATATGTGTATATATTTGTATGTATTTATGTATAGATGTACGACGGTCGTGAGCCGATCATGCTGACGGTGCCGACCCTCTCCCAACTTTATCCCCGCTGACGCCACCACCGCCTCCGCCAACGCCGTTATCGTCGCCGCCGCCATCGCCGCCGCCCCACTTTTGGAGCTTTTGTATGTCCTCTCGCCGAATATTATCGGGGTTTCGACTTCGTTCGTCGTCCTTTCTTTCGAATCTTCGATGACGAGAAACAAATTCATGCGTTAACAGTTCAAAAAGAAAAAAAAAAAGAGAAAAACAAAAAAAGTAAGACGGGAGGATAGAAAGTAAGAGATAGAGAGAAAGAGAGAGACAGAGAGAGAGAGAGAGAGAGAGAACATTAATGATATTTAACACATGACGATGACATAATGAGGACTCGAAATTCGATTGAAGTTAACTGTAAAATTAACCGCATAAGCTTCTAGCTTGTGGAATTTGGAACGAGCGATTTAGAGCAAATTCCGATGTATGTACGTATGTACGTTCGTTCTATCACCATGTTCCCTCATCTCCTACCTCTTCACCCTCTCCATCCCACCCTCTCTACCGCAATCGATGAATTCCAAACAATTTGTGGGAGATCTGTTTCCGATCTATCTTCCCCTTTATCTTCCTCCCTCTCTCGCTCTCTCCCTCACCCTCTCTCTTTCTCTCTCTTTTTTCCAGACTTTAATATCTCCAACTTTAATAAAATCGGATTCGGGTGTCTTTAATATCAACGAATACTCGAGAAAGAGAGAGAGAGATAGAGAGAGATAGAGAGAGAGAGAGAGAGAGAGAGAGAGAGAGAGAGTGAGAGAAGATAAATGAAAATTAAATTACTTTTGTTCTTTGTCCGTCAAATTTCGTTCGTGTGAAACGAGAGTAAGAGAGAGAGAGAGAGAGAGAGAGAGAGAGAGAGAGAGAGAGAGAACTTGTTAGAGCTTTCTCTTTGAAATGCGATCAAACAAGGTCTCTCGTTATGCATGTACGTATGTATGTATGTATATACATAACTTTACAAAATACATCCTCGCACGTACACACATGCACGCGCGCGCGCGCACACACACACCCACCCACCCACCCACCCACACACACACACACACACACACACACACACATGCGTGTATACAATCGAAACGAATGGATATTTATGCGTTCGAAGTTAAACGGAAATTTGTTATTAGTTAATTAAATCGTATCGTGGATAATAGAAATTTCGAATCGAAAGTACGACGACGTCGATCGAAAGGGAACAAAAAAAAGAGGAAAAAAAGAAGAAAGCGCACGATTTGTAAGCTAACGCTCTCTTTTCAAAGCTCGAGTAACTCGCAAGTGGTCACGGTGGAAAATCGTAAACGAGAATGTTTCGTGAGATTAATATGTTTAATTGCATGTATGACGATGAATGACGGGTGAAGTAAGTAAATAAGCAAGCCAGCAAGCGCGCTGAGCTGAACGAATTTATTTTTTTCTTTTTGCTTCTCTTCTCTTTTTCTTTTTTATTTCGTTTCCTTTCGTTTCGTTGCAGTAGAGCGGTAGGGCGGCGTTAATACTACACATATATTATGTACATATTAAACGGTTGAATATGTATATGCGTATATGTATGTATATATAATATATGCCATATCGTATATGGATATAATATATAGATATACATGTATAAGAGTCAATGTTTAAAAATCGCTGAGAAATAAAACAGTGTAATATTAAGTGAGTTCCACTGAAACCATCGACGTAACGATAATAATAATAATGATAATAATAATAATTAATAATAATAATAATAATAATAATAATAATAATAATAAAGATAATGATACAAATATAAATAATAATAATGATAATGATAAAAATAATGATAATAATATTATTAATTAAAAACAAATAGGGAAATAATAACAAGAATCACAATAACAACAAAAACAACAGAAAAAATGTCATTAGAGAAGATATATTGCCTCTTCTCCCTCTTCTTCGTCTTCTTCGTTTCCTTCTCTTTCTTCTTCTTCTTCATCAATCGCGAATCAATAAATGAGAAACTCTCGTGCGAAGTTTACACCTCCTAACTCGCGTGACCGTCCACGTGTAACTGATAAAGGGATGGTTTTCGAAAGAAACGTCGAAACACTACTTTTCCACCGTTCATGAACGTTATTTCTCCTTGATTGATTTACCCACTTGCATACATACATATGTACATTTATATATATATATATATATATGTATATATATATATATATATGTATATGCTATATAAACAAAACCGTTAACGCTTTTCCCTTACTTCCTCATTTTCATATTACATGTATGTATATTCGTCTATTTTCTACTATTTTTTTTTCTTCTTTGATTTTTCGACTGTCTCGTTCTTTCGGTTCGTTTATTTATCTACCCATTCATCTTCCTTTCTCTTAAGAACGAAAGGGAAAGGCGAAGGAAAAAAGATAAAAAAAACAAAGCCAAACAGAAAATAATTGCATCGAAATGTCGGCGTCAATTAACGGGAGTAAGAGGATGGCAGAGAAAGAAAAAGAAAAAAAAGAAACCAAAAACAAGACAAGTGAACGAACAAATAAATAAGTAAATTATTACATAAAAAAGGTGGAAACGATAAACGCGCATGATATACATATTTATGCGTCTTGATTGTACGTGAAGTCAAAGATTATATGATGATTGATCGATCGATAGATAAATGTCACCAAAAAGTTACTTCGGTCATCGTGCTACGATAAAGAAGAAAAGAAATGAAAATGAAAAGAAAAAGAAAGAGGAGAGAGAGAGAGAGAGAGAGAGAGAGAGAGAGAGAGAGAGAGAGATACTAAGCAAGCTACTCTCTGTAAATACGCGCGAGAGATATTAAACAAAAAATACACAATATTAACGTATGTACGTACATATATAATACATATATATAATAATAATATATATATATATATATTATATTGAGCCTGTATGAACTGTAATGTATGCGTTAAATTTATTCGTGTGGAACTCAATAAAGAAGAGGAAGAAGAAACAGAAGAAAAAGAAAAGAAAAAGGAATACACACGATTATTGCTCGTTGCTGTACCGTCGACGATATTTGCTTCAAAGATCTATACTTACTGCCTGTCGATTTTTGAACTTCGTATGTTTTAAAAAGATAATGAGATATTTCGTTTGTTAAACATTATGAAATTGTGTATCGGACGGCATGAGCACCTTGTATGTATGTATTGTATCGTATGTAAACTACATTATATATATTATATATATATATATATATATGTATACAAACACACACACACATACATATATATATAAAGATATATATATATATATATATATATATATATATATATGTATATGTTATAATATGCCTAATATATTAATAATGACAGTTCAAAAATCATATGAGAGAAGATAAAAAGAAATAAAGAATCTAAAATTCATCTAAACGTGGAGAGATAAATGAAGAGAAAGAGAGAGAGAAAGATACACACACATACACACACACAGAGGTACACTTACACACATGTACGTGGAACTTACTTCGTATACGTTTCGTTGATCGTTTATGAAAATTGGGATAAATAACGCACTCCTGGTATTAATAACTTCTAGAATTGTTTAACCGGATTGAACTTTCGTGGTAAATGTATTCGCGCGTATATACGCGTATTTTTACGTTAAGCTGTACGTATAAAAACGTGTGCACGCACGCTCTGATCATCAAAGATCAGAGGCGGTAAAGCGATAAGAGAAAAGAGGAAGAGAGTTGTCGTTTGTGACGATCTTTTGGGATTTTGAAATGCGTGAATGTTTTGTTTAGGATTAAAAAAAAAAAAAGAAAAAAGAAATATAGAAGATCCGTAATATGAGCGATTGTGAGTGTACCTTTACGTGACGTGTATGTGAGATTCCGTGTGTGTCAGTTTGCGCGTGTGCGTGCACGTTTGAGAGAGAATATGGTATAAAAGGATTCACGACGAAAAGAAATATATAAACGGCGGATAAAAATAATGTTGTAGAAGAATGTGGCGAGAGCACGGCGCAGTATATATATATATATATATATATATATATATATATACGCAAACACATATATACACAATTATATATATAATATACATATAGGTATAAATGATCGTACGTAATATGCGGTATGAGAGAGAGAGAGAGAGAGAGAGAGAGAGAGAGAGAGAGAGAGAGAGAGAGAGAGAGAGAGACGAATATGAAACAAAACGAAAGAACAAGAGGATACAAACATACTAATATGCAAAGCAACAAAGTAAAAAAGCTACATACATATTATTTGCAATATGTGTACAAATAATAGAGGGAAAAAAAGAAAGGAAGAAAGAAAGCAAAAAAGAAGAAAACCAAAAAAAAGAACCCAAGTACGAAGGACCAATTCGCATTACTCGAGGGGGCATACTGCCTCTATGTTCTCTCACACATGCACGCATACACACACGCATACACACACGCAAACACACACACACACACACACACACACACACACACACACACAGAGAGAGAGAGAGAGAGAGAGAGAGAGAGAGACACGCACACAAACAAACAATACACTTCTAATCCTCCTTGGCTGACACGTTAAAATACTATTGTTGCTAATTGTCAATGTTACCGAGATATACAACAGGCGTATACACGGATACACCACGTAGGGCCATTTAAAGCGAGTTCCTCCTCCCCCCTCAGCCCCTCCAACCCTTTTCGTCGAGCGACGTGGAAACACTACTCTACTTTTTACACTACTACTGCCCGGTTCTTCGCTTAATAGGACGATACTTTCTATTGTCATTCTTCTCTTTCTACATATAATTAAGCGTACTTCGTGCCGCTACTGGTCTTCCAAATTTAGAAGAACGTTTCCTTTAAGAGAAAAAAGAAAGGAAGAAAGAAAGAAAGAAAGAAAGAGAGAAAGAAGGAATGGAAAAAGGAATAATAATAAAATATAAATAAATAAATAAAAACGCGGGGATAGGAATAAAACCATTGTCGTGATATTATTGTGCTGGCACGTTATTCGTGGTGAGTTGGAAAAAGAGGGGTTGAAAGTTCGTAAGGATATTTGAAAATAAATATTCCACGTATCCGTCGTATGTGGGTCGACTTAGCCATCTTTTTTCTTCCGAATAATAATCTAATTAAATATGAGAGAGAGAGAGAGAGAGAGAGAGAGAGAGAGAGAAGTGGATAAGCACGTCAAGAGGCTGAGGTCCTCTTTTGTTTTTTTTATTTTTAATTACTTTCGAAGCTTATTTTTTTTTTTAACTTTCATTCGTTCTCCTGATCGACGAACCTCCATAAGATTTCAGAACGACGATGAATAATCAATCAATCTGAACTACCTTTAGTGCGATGTTCGATGTTTCTTCACCGAAATTTATCGTCGCTGTAAATTGTTAACTTTTTATCGTCCCTGTAAATTGTTAAAATACGCGCAACGTTCGTCAAACGTAGAAGAAGTAGAAAAAAGAAAAATAATAATAATAATAATAATAATAATAATAATAATAATAATAATAATAATAATAATAATAATAATAATAACAAAGTTCGAGAAAAGCGTTGCGTATACGGGACCTACAATCTTCTATGTTAACGAATGATCGCAAATATAATTGAGCGGGTCATTATGAAAATGTGGTTTAATATATATATATATATATATATATATATATATATATAACAAAAAATTAAAGAGACGGAAGAAAAAGAAAAGAAAGGAGTAAAGAAGAAAAAAAAAGAAGAAAATTAGTTTATCGCAAAATTCGCATGGAAATGACCCCTAATTATGCGAATTACGCGATGAACCAATTTCTTTTTTTTTTTTAATTTTTGACTTAGACCACTTTTCATAATCACCAACTTATATTCATATATATATATATATATATATATATATATATATATATATATATATATATATTATATAAATACACACATACACATACACATTTGGAACAAGTAGAAAATTATAGCGAATATGCTTACGTAGGAAAAAGAAGCAGAGAAAAAGCTATTGTGCGCAGCTGTAATAACATTGTTGTGAAAAGGGGGGAGGTGGAGGGGAGAGAGGGAGAGGTTGCAAAAGGCTCGACTCTTTTTCTCGACAAACTTACTTCTCTACGAACACAGTTTTTTCTTCTTCTTCTTTCAATCTTTTTTTTCCAGGAGGGGACATGCCCTTTGTCGTCGAGAACGATTTTCATTTTTATTTTCTCTCGAAGGAATGGAATTTTTAGCTAAAACTGAGAGAGAGAGAGAGAGAGAGAGAGAGAGAGAGAGAGAGAGAGAGAGAGAGAGAGAGAGAGTGAAAAGCACTAACAAAGAAAAGAAAAGACAAGAAAAGGATGGCATAAGACTTCCGAAGATGTTTTTCGAACTCTCCCGAAGTCTCCACAAACGAGATACACTTTTGTTGTTCATTTTTGTTTGTCTTTTTATTTTTTTTTTGTTTTATGCGCAAAAAGATAGAATTATTTATCGATCGAAATTTTATTGTATTATATATATATATATATATATATATATATATATATATATATGTGTATATATATATATGTATATATATATTTAGAGTAAAAAGGATAAAGAAACAAAAAGAGAAAAGAAAAGGAAAGAAATACACTGCAGCTATAGATCTCTTTATATATCCTAGTAGGGATGTGACTGATTTTCCATTAATTTTCCCTTCCCCCTTCCCTCACAACCTCCAATCCCACTAAATCTGTCACGTTCATTCAAATTTATCCTAAATCAAATATATTCTCCGTCGTTTAAGGGTCGTACCGTTTTAACGATATAAGTTCAATGTTCTTTCTAATTATTAGAAAATGACCTAGCCATCAAGATACTCGTTGCTTCCTATCACGAAGATTACACCCTACTACTTTCTCTCAGCAGGTAAGACAACTAATCAAAGTATCGTTCACGAACAATCGTTATCTCAATGAGCCGGCCTAATTTTTTTTCCTTTTCTTATTTTTTCTTTTCTTCTTTGTAACCAGACGTCATCGTCGCTTAAGAAAATATTCGTTAGAATCGAGAGCTGGTAAATGGGCCGGTACGTATGTATTTTTATCAGCTCGAATGGAAGAAGAAAGGAAATAAATAAATAAATAAATAAATAAAAGAAACGAAGAAATTTTAATTGTCGAGCATCGTTAAAAGAGACTCATTTCGAAGAAGAACTTTTTCACGAATCTTCCTTGAAAAGGGAGTCCTTCAATTTTACACGATATGCTTTGTTTTCTAGTAATGTTTTTTTTCTTTTTTTTTTTTTTATTTTTCTTTGAAATATATACTTCCATTGCGACGAGTTAATTTTACGGTCGTACTACTTGTCGGACTTCAATGAAACCTCGTTATTTGAAAAAAGAAAAGAAACGAAAGAGAAGAGGGAAGAATGGACGAGAAACGTGAAACAAAAAAGCAAAAAAAAATAAAAAATAAAAAAAGAACTGCAATAAATAATTAAAATTTTAGAAAAATAAAGTCACGAGAAAAATAAATGGAAGCGGGTTACAGGTATGAATCATTCAACGAACATAAGTAAAGAGTGTGTGTATGTATAAACATAAGTAGAAACTTGCTCGAGTTACTCTAATTGCTGATTAGATAGAGACAAATAAACAACTCCTAAATTTAGCATACGGATTCAGCTTGCTTTAACACCATCTCTCTCTCTTTCTCTCTCTCTCTCTATCTTTCTCTAACTCTATCTCTTTATCTTTCACACGTGAAGAAGCACACACACACACACACACACACACACACACACACACACACACACACACACACACACACACACACACACACACACACACACACACACACAGAGTTTCTCTCTCTCTTTCTCTTTTTCTCTTCTCTCTCTCTCTCTCTCTCACTCTCTCTCTCTATCTCTATATTTTACACGTGAACAAGCACGCTTTCTCTCTCTCCCTCTCTCTCTTTCTCTCTCTTCCTTTCTCTCTCTCTCTCTCTTTCTCTTTCAATCTATCCGAGGATTTAGCAGCAATGCATTTACCTTATCAGCACACAACCGAACACATAGCGTCTCCGTTAAAGTGGTTCAACGATGCAACACTTCACGGCTAATTGCAAAGGTACGCGGTACTCGTACGTTAACAGTTTGCTTCGTTGTTCTTATTATTACTATTACTACTACTACTACTACCACCACCACCACCACTACTACTACTACTACTATTACCACTACTGCTACTACTATCAGTATTACTACTATTACTACTACTATATACGTCGCGTCGAAGCGAACTCGTCTCGTCAATGTTTTAACGACCCACTTATTCTACCCAATGCGATTCCACGATCTCTTAAACTTTGCCCTGGATATTCGAATTATCATTAACTTTCGTATTTTCTTTTACACGTGTGTGTTTATGCGCGCGCGCGCGCGTGCATCTGTATGTGTGTATGTACGTTTTTTCTTTTTTCTTTTTTCTCTTCATTTTTCTCCCCCTTTTTAATTATAACGCCCGCTCTTCTGTTTCCCAATCGACATAGAATCCATTTAATCGATCAATCGATCGATCGATCGATCTTTGTCTATCCTAGGTAATTTTATTTCGAGGTTGCGATATCACTGGCCTTGAAACTTTGAGAACCTGAGGATGTTGGCCGGAAATAGAGTTTCTTGGCAGTTACGTGCCTCCGAGAAGCCGGTAAAAAGGGCGTTCCGTCTTAGAGACGAGGAAAAGCTATCTGGCGTTTCAAGCACGTCTTCTCTCTCTCTCTCTCTCTCTCTCTCTTTTTCTCTCTCTGTCTCTCTCAAAGACGTCAACGGCTATTTGGCTGTCTCGGTGCTCACCTTTGGCCAAAGATTCTCTCGTAGTCATGGCATTCGCTCTCGACGGGGACGTCGATCGTGCTTTCTTGGCGTTGGAAATTATCCGACGAATTTGTCCTCTCGAGTACGATCAGCCACGACTATATTGTAATAAAAGAATAAAAAAAAAAAAAAAAGAGAAAAGAAAAAATAAACGAGAAAGACAAAAGGAACGATTCACAACGTCTCCTAACGATCCTAATAAATATTATCCTTCTTATTAAAAAGATCTGTGGAGAAGGAAAAAAAGAGAATATAAAGTGAAAGAAATAAAAGATAAAAATGTATATATATGAAGATGGGAGAACTATCGATCGAGGTCGGAAGATTTATTTCGTAATAATAGATATTACCACCGTTCGATCATCTATCGCGACTTTACGCGTGATTTACGCGTTATATTGTGCGATAAAAAAAAAAACAAAAAAGAAGAAGAAATAGTTATCCGCGTAAACTCGCTTCATTGGTTAGAGCGACAACGTGGAAGGATTAGAAAAAGAAAAGAAAAAAAAAAATAGATTTTCAACAGGTCAACCGGTACGTTCCAGTTTAAACGCCCAAGTGACACCTACGATTTACGGTCGCGTGTGTTGCTCCTCGAATCGATAGCTTGTTATGTTATCGAGATCGATCGATCGACATTGTGATCGATTAATGTCACAGCTTTATTATCGCATGAACTCCGATATACTCGTCTCCTATTATTATTCTGCTTGCGTGTGCGTGCGCGTGTGCGTGCGCATGTGCTCGCAGGGTTGTATTAACTTGCTCAAATATTTTTTTCATTCCAAACTCATTTATTCATTTCGAGCTTTAATGAAATTCAAATATGATCGGGAATTGATGGAGTCGTTCGAAGAAAGAAAGGAAAGAAAAAAAGGAAAGAAAAGAGAAAAACAGGAAAAAAAGATGAAAACGAATAGAATTCTTTGATCGTTCCATGTCGAGGATGTAAAGTGATATATCGTGCGGTATAAAAAAGAGTTCCACGTAGAAAATGATGACAGGGCCGTGATAACAAGAGCACCAGCCTCCGTTAAGTGCTTCCTGCAAGTGCATTACTCGTGCAGTGCTTTCAAAGAGCTCGTCCTCTCTGCTTCAACTCTCTATCTCTCTCTCTCTCTTACACACACACACACACACACAGACACCACACACACGTACACAAACACACACAAAGAGACAATTTCTGTCGTCTCTTGACATGTTCAATGCGTTTCAATCTAGCTAGTGACGAATACATAGTCATCGCCGTCGTCGTCCTCGTCGTCATCGTCATCGCCGTCGTTGATTTTCCTTTAGCTTAATTTTTACAACGTCCTTGTAGTAACACATCATTGATATTGTGAATATGTTCATTCTTAACTTAATAAACACAATAAATAGTATACGTGAATTGAAATTATTATGATAATAGATTTTGATAATTAAAGGCGCAACAAGAAACAATAAATAAATAAATAATGGAATTAATTATTTCTACTTATTAAGGTTTCCTTCGTTTCGATGATCGAAGATAACGGACGTGTTCGTTTAATTTAAAAAAGTTGTCGTCAACGACGACCATAAATAAATATTTCAGGTGAGAAATCGATCGACCGACATAACACACACACACATACACACACACACACAGAGAGAGAGAGAGAGAGAGAGAGAGAGAGACATATACATATTTCTTCTTCGATCTTTCGACCTCCCGAAAAATTCATTTGACACTATATAGGTATAAAAACCATTCCCCTTACACACGTATATATGTATGTATGTATGTATGCATTTGAATTATTTCGCGAGGTATCGGCAATGGTGTAGAGCTATGGACCGAGGACGAGCTCGCTCGATCTGTTCTGAATCGATACGAATGTTCCCTTCTTTTTCAGGAAAACTTTTGCAATTGGTCGGAGTGAAAAATTTCTAGCCATCGACGTTCTCACATGTTATAACCTCCTATATCCCTTCCTCCCTTCCGCCACTCCCTTCCCCACCACTACTTCACCACTCATACACACACACACGTTCCATCTTCCACTTCCTGCGGAAGGTGTTACTTTTTATTTTTTCTTCAAAACCGAAAAGAGAAATACTCCGAGGCTATTACTTTCGATTGAATTCGCTATAAACTTATTTTCAAGTATTATCCAAAAAAAAAAAAGGCGCTTCCAATAAATATTTATATTTCGACGATCCGCGAAGAAGGAATGGAGGATCCAAAAATAAAAAAATAAAAAGAACAAGAAATAAAAATTAAAAAGAAAAGGAAAAGAATCGATGAATAAAGAAATAAAGAGAGAAAGAGAGAAAGGAACTTCTGCCAAGTGTCTTCCTCTCGAACATTTCTAATAAATATTTACGACTTAAAGATTTGAAGGAAGAGAAAGAGAAAGAGGAAAGAAAAACGAAAAATAAATAAATAAATAAATAAATAAATAAGTAAAAAGTAGAAGCCGAAGAATTTTCTCAATTGCTTGGCAATATTTTAAGGGTTAAGAGAGGGAAACAAAATGAAAAGAAAACGATTACTCTTAGTTCGGGGCACTTGAAAGGAGAAGTTTCTTTTTTCTCTTTTTAGTCAGCGAAGATTAAACCCCCGACCTTCTTTTTACCCCCTAATCGCCCGAAGCTATCTCTCTCCATCTCTCTTTCTCTCTCTCTCTCTCTCTCTCTCTCTGTCTCTCTCTCTCTCTCCCAGCGCTTTTTCTTTTTCTCTTTCCGAAAGACCATGCAAAAAGATCGGCACGATTTACAACAGATTTATTTTCAGACGACACCGCGGATGCGCAAGATTCCTGTTTCTTTCGCGCGTGTGTGTTCTCTCTCTCTCTCTCTCTCTCTCTCTCTCTCTCTCTCTCTCTATCTCCCTCTATCTACGGGAAAAGCTCGTTTCCATTCTAAAAGTTCATGGACCGTTTCATCTTAGACTATTTCAAAACGAGATACTTCGCTTATATTTACGGGCTTTTGGCTCGCCATCAAATCGAAACATGGATACACCACAACACCATGGGACAAATTTTACGGCCGATTTCCTTCGGTCTTTGTCCTTTATTTTCTGTAAAAGGGAGTTGAGCTTCTTTCTTTCTTTCCTTTTCTTTCTTTTTTCTTTTTATTCTTTTCTTTTTATTTTCAATCGACTCTCATCTCTCGAACGTACGACCCCATTCTATAATATTTCTCTTCTATTCGATTTTGAAACGAGTAAGGATTTTCTTTACTTTTCCTTACCTTTCTTGTTTCCTCTTTTTTTTCTCGTCCCTTTTTTTATCATCCCATCTACATCTCGATGAATGAAATCAAATTGAAAATGTTCCTCGGACACGTCGATTGAATTTTATTTATTGATGATAATGATAAAGATTAAATAAAAAAAAAATAAAAACATTCGATTCCAGATTCGGATTCAATGCAGAGTAAAGAGAAAGAGAGAAGAAAGAGAGAGAGAGAGAGAGAGAGAGAGAGAGAGAGAGAGGGGAAAAAATATCGAGTGAAGTGTGCAGTCTCTGCAATTCAAAGTAAGACTTCCTTCCTTTGATCTGGACGGAAATAACGATGGAATACTTGCACGAGACCGAAACGCTAGAAACAGAAGGGGGAGGGAGGGGGGAAGAGGGGTGGAAGATCCGTAAACGTAAATGACTTCCCTTTTCCCATTTAACGAGACGTAATATATAGTTTATCCGGATACTTGACCTAGAGAATATAGATTCTCCGATTATTCCTTTCTGTATCAGAGTTATCCATTTATCTCAACCTATCTATTTATTTTCAGATCATACAAAGGAGCAATTAACATTGGTGGAAATTGAAAATTGTGATGTCTTTGAAATGGAACGTTTAGAACAATCAAATCAGAATTATATGAAATAGAGAATAAGGAAAAAAGAAAGAGAGAAAGAGAGAAAGAGAGAAAGAGAAAGAGAGAGCGAAAGAAAGAGAGAGAGAGAGAGAGAGAGAATGAATAAAACAGAAGTCCTTGCTTTCCTCCCTTTTTCTCTCTTTTATGTTTTTTTCTTTTTTTTTTTTTTTAATTTTTTCTTTTCAATCTTGTCAATCAATGGAACCCAATGGAAATTCAAAGAAAATGAAAAAAGTCACGTACTGATAATTCTCGTTAATAATTAAAAACGAATAGGTGTACATATATATATATATATATATATATATATATATATATATATATATCTCGTGAACTTTTTGTAAGGCCTTTTATATAACCGTGAGGTAAGTACTTACTCCAAGTCATCCTCCTCTCGTCGAGTGCCATCTTGTATGAAGTCGCAAGCTTGTTATCCTGTGAGGATTCAACGGAAGTCTGCGCAGTTTCGAGCGTTCAGCAATGTAACAGCAGAATCTGTCTTCAATCATTCAGAATTGGAAGGCAGTTTACAATGAAGATAGATCATAAAACGAGAGTAATGGGCTCCTGGATTCGTTTCTGTCATTCTCTTTTCTCTCTCTGTCTCTCTCTCCTTTTCTTATTCTTTTGTCTTCTTTTCCAT
Organism: Dolichovespula media; assembly: GCA_911387685.1. Classification (NCBI taxonomy): domain Eukaryota; kingdom Metazoa; phylum Arthropoda; class Insecta; order Hymenoptera; family Vespidae; genus Dolichovespula; species Dolichovespula media. The sequence goes on from OU426855.1 coordinate 1,960,875, forward strand.
TTATTTTCTTCTCCCCACCTTCTCGTTTTGTCTTTCGGTTACGGAAGTAACGACGAGGTAGAGAGATTCTTTAAGTTCGCCCAGCGAGCTTTAACCGAAAACACTCGACCCCTGCCCTCTTCTTCTTCTTCTTCTTCTTCTTCTTCTACTTCCACTTCTACTTCTTCTTCTTAAGAGTCTTCGTCGACGTTGTCACAGACCTACTACCTCAACCAACGTGCCAAAGTTCATGCTCAGACTTCCCTTTTTAAATTTTCTTTCAAATATTACTTATTCTTTCTCTTTCTCTCTTTCTCTCTCTCTCTCTCTCTCTCTCTGTGTTTTATACTTCAAATTTGAATAATATATTTTACATCGTTATTTCACCCTTACTTAACTCTCTCTCTTTTTCTTTCTCTCTATCTCGCGTTCTCTTGTAATGATTTATCAATTATCTTATATAACATTATCAACGATGGATTGAAATGCTCCCATTCGAGTTTTCACACAAAGTGAAAATATAGTGCGGGTTGGTAGATCTTCTTTTCCGTCGAAAAAATTTTATTTCATTATCCGATCTATACTTAAATGAATTTGTATCAGGTTCCTCTATAAAATAAACCCAAGAATTTATACAGTACTTCAACGACGGAACTTCAAGCCTTAGGGTTCGTTCTGAAGCATTAATATATTTTATTAATGCAACAATTTCAGTAAGAGAAGACTGCAACTTTGAAAGTCGGTCCGTTTGGACAAAGGGCTATTGAGTAAATGGATCCTACTATGTACATACATATACACACATCATGTGTGTGTGTGTGTGTGTGTGTAATATATAGTGATATATAGATATAACCGCAAACGCAGGACATTCTTCAAAAATTAATACTACGAAGAAACATATTTTTATATATATATATTATATATATAAAAAAGAAGAAGAAATATATATATATATATAATATAATATAAAAGACGTTATGAGTAATGAAATCGAGAATATTGGATCCTCACGAGATTTCCCTCTTGTCAACTTTACGTTCTATCTGTTTTTATAGAAAAAAAAGTGGGACGCTATATTTATAATTATACTCGATTGGAACCGATCATCGTAGAAAATTCTAAGAAAAATGTAGGATATAAAAGTTACAACAATTTAAAAGACCCGAATCCCGATTATATATATGTATTATAACTTATTCATTCTGAATATTAACTCTCTTTATTATAAAGTTCGTTCAAATTTTTCTTTCTCAAAACTGATACAGAAAAAAACTATCGACGATAACTTATTATGAGATTCGAATCACGACCATTAACCTCACATAATCTAAACTCTAAAGTTTGTACGTTCTGATCTTCATTAAAATTTGTTGTTTTCCTTCGTAATCGACATAGGAAAAAAAAGAACAAAGAAAACGAAAAACTCAGAAACGATTTTCTCTCGATGAGGAAGAATTAGAAAGCGAACGGTTAAAATCGAAATTTATCGAGATCGATCTAAAATTACAAAAGACGACTGATCCGCCTTGAAAAATTCAAATATAACGAGCTAACAAATCAAATGGAAAATAAATCGGAACGGAGGTTACTTTTTCTTTCTTTCTTTCTTTCTTTCCTTTCGTTGAAATTGTTCGATAAAAATGACGAAATATTAATTGTCGTAAATACTACGACGACGGATGATACTATCAATTCGTATCGAATTGAACAAAAAAAAAACCTGTCAAAAGATCCTCGATCTTCTCGCGCACAAGAGATTCGATAGATCTAGACTCTCGTTCTAAATCCCACTCCTCTCGTTGCCACTCGTGACGGTTTCTCTTTCGAGCCGACACCGAGCACCATCCTCGTCCCGCGTGCCAGCATGTCGAGCCAGTGGAAAGAGTCAGTGCTGCGCGGGCCTTCGTGGCGCGAGGACGTTCGCCGTATGGGGACGTGTACGTACGCTTACGTAGTGTCCCCTTGCGTGCGTGCGTGCGTTCATTCGTGCGTAAGTGCGTGCGTTTAACACGTACACACGTAAGTGCGTAAGTGCCACCTATCCTCTTTTCTTTTTCTCTTGGAGATAATAAAATAAAAAAAATTTAATAAAAGAATAAATAAAAACCGAACTGAACAAGAGAGCGAAAGGGAGAGAGATAGAAAGAGAGAGAGAGAGAGAGAGAGAGGCAGAGAGACAGAGAGTGATCGATAGAAAAAAGGAATAGAAAAAAAAATCATAACGAAGAACTTAAAAATATTCAACACGTTCTTTAGAGAAAAATAATATCTATCTATCTATCTATCTATCTATATATATATATATTATACACACATATATATATTTATATAGATATATATATATATACACGTATATCACGCGAATTATATATGATCAAATAATTTTGTCTGTCTCTGTATCGAACTATTCTAATTACGTGTGTACGTTATTGTTTGCGAATTGAATGAAAAGAGAGAGAGAGAGAGAGAGAGAGAGAGAGAGAGAGAGAGAGAGAGAGAGAGAGAGAGAGAGAGAGAGAGAGAGAGAGAAATAAATAGGAGGAAGAGGAAGTAGAAAGTAAAAAAAATAAAATAAAATAAAGGAAAAGAAATAGTCGGACAGAAATCGTAAAAAGAAGAAGAAGAAGAAGTTCGATCGTCGCCTCGAAGAGGACACTCGCATCCAAGGCGAGGAAGAAGAATAAGAACTAGAGAGCGTCGGACGTTGACCGGTGAGTTTAAATGAGATAAAAAGAGAGATATATAGTTAGATATAGAGTAGATGTCTATATTTGTTTGTGTCTCTCTACGTTCGTTCTATAGTCCGACGTTCGGCGAACGATTATTAATTAGATTACGTACGTATTTCAGTTAAATTAGAATTAATACGAGATAGATAGATAAAGAGAGATAAAGAAAGAGAGAGAGAGAGAGAGAGAGAGAGAGAAAGAGCGATAATTGATTAATTAATAATTAAAAACACGATTTCTATAGGATTGAAAATAATTTCAAAGTATTTCCAATAAAGTTGTGAAACGTGATCGATCGATGACCGAGTTCGAATAAAATCCGATCGAATATTTCGTCCCCCGGACCTTCCTCCCTCACTCTCTCTCTCTCTCTTTGATATTTCATTCCTTTTGCGTTTGCATGCGCAAAGAGGGAAGAGAAAAATGGGGAGGAAGAATAGTTTTACGAGAAGAAAGAAAAATAGAAAGGACAAAGGAGGAAGAGAGCGCCCGATAATTTTTTCTTAGGGTAAGTATCAAAGGACGAATATATACACACACACACATATATTTTTTTTTGTCCTCCCCCCCGGCGAAAGGTTGTCCATGGATGCTCGATATATTTTACTTTAAGATTACGACGAGTACGTGAGGGCGATACGCGCGAAGATTGGCCATTTGTCAGTGTCGAAGAAACGTATTTTATCTATGTGGATCATCGTAATTTTTTCTCTCTCTCTCTCTCTCTCTCTCTCTCTCTCTCTTTATGCCTCCCTTTTTTTCCTCTCTCTCTCTCTCTCTCTCTCTCTCTCTCTCTCTCTTTAATGAAACAACCGATGTTGTTTTACTAATCGTTTGAAGACCGCCCATTGTCGCTCCAATATCAATTTTCCAAGTAGTTTAGATACGATCGAGAAAAGTACTGTCGTTGGATAAAAGATTTTATCGCGATGCCCGATGCATTCGACTGATAAATAATGACAAATAATTAATCACGCGATACCGATCAACCGCCCTATAAATTGTAAATTTTTAACGACCGTTTACCTACTCGAACGATCTTAAATATGTATATCGATTGGTGTTGTTGTTATTATTATTATTATTATTATTATTATTATTATGAAAAGGAATGATCGATGAAATCAAAAAAATTAAAGAGAAAAGATAAAGAAGAAAAAGAGATGGAGAGAGAGAGAGAGAGAGAGAAAGAGAAAGGAAAAGAAAAAAATGAAGATGTAAACGAAGATCTCCTAACGACGCGATCATAACAAAAAGGAATGATCAATGAAATAAAAAGATTCGAGGAAAAGAACGAAGAAAAGAAAAAAGAAAGAAAGAAAGAAACGGGAGATGTGGCGAAAAGTGAAAGAGGGAAAAAGATAAGTAAAAAAAAAAAAAAAACGTAGAAAAAAGAAAAATAAAAGGAATTAAAAATGTTACGAAAGTCCGCTAACTGGGCAATACAAGTAACAATTTTTACATCATTTTAATTAAAAACCTTGACAATCCCGAGTCGGTCGTACGATGAATTTATTTTATAAACGGAAAAAAAGAAAGAAAAAAGAGAAAAGAAAAGGATGAATAATAAAAAGAAAAGAGCGAGAGAGAGAGAGAGAGAGAGAGAGAGAGAGAGATAAAGGAACGTAAAATATACGCTCAGCGTACCGAGAAGTAATCGTATAAACTAATATTTCGAAGTAGCACGAGTAGTTGGAAGAAGACCGACGAGTGCAGTGCACACGTAACGGCGTGCATCGTACTATGCGTCTATAATATTATATCAGAGGATGGCGTACGCGAGATACATTTTTATCGACTCCACCATTTTTTTAACCCCCCCCCCCACCTCCCTCCTATGCTATTTCAAGGTTGGTCTATGGCTATGGCCAGAAGCGAAATAATAAAAAGATCATAAAGAAAAAAAGAATAGGGTTAAGAGGAGGATGGAAGAAAAAAAAGGAAAAGAAAAGGAAAAGGAGAATGAAAGAAAAAAAAAAAAATAGAGAAAAAAAAGAAGGGTAAAAAAGGAGAGGAGACAGTCGATGAAGCGTATTTTAATACGACCCTTACAAGTATATACTTATGTAACTACCTACTCCTATGCACATACGTACAACACTTTCCTTCTTGTTTTATTTATCCTCTCGACATTCTCTCTCTCTCTCTCTCTCTCTCTCTCCCTCTCTTTCTCCTTCTATTTCTCTTCCCCTTTCGTCTTTATTACTCTTACCTTAGTAAGACTTGCCACAGCCTATCGGTCTTTCCATCTCTTCTTAATGGACTACACACGCACGTATGTACTCACACTAACACACGCACACACACACACACACACACACACAGAGAGAGAGAGAGAGAGAGAGAGAGAGAGAGACACACACGGACACTGTCCGACGTTATATTAATAGATTAGACTTAGGTATAAAAGTAAATTCACACCGAATATTTAATGTTCTTAAACGCGACGGTCCACCAAAACATAGGGAAAAAGATTTACTAGATCTATCGCATTTGCTTCTCGCCCGTGTTACGTTGCCATAAGATTTTTTCTTTTTAATTTTTTGTTTTCTAAAAATTATTCTTCGATCAATAACACCAGTTCAATATCAGTTTCCAAGTTATTTCTCCATTCGTTTCTTTATGATCTCGACGATCTACGATGTTTTCCTTTTTTTTCCCTCTATTTTTCCCCCTCACGCTCGAAAGAGGGTTGATGAACGGGAAGGCTTTTTTTATGTTTTCTCTCTCTCTCTCTCTCTCTCTCGTTTCTTTTCTTCTTCTTCCTTTCTTTTTTTTTTTTTATAGAGACGAAGAAGAAAAGATAAACGAAGGGAAATGTAAGACCGAGCCTATCTATCTATCTATCGCTTTCAGTTTCGAAATGAACACACACCAAAATGGATCCTCTCGCGGCTCGACCTACCACTATCGGATTCCATTTCAGGCATTTCCTCTCTATTCCCTTCGCCTAAAACGATTCGGTCGTTGCACCTCCAAGAGCTTTCGACTACTTACTTAATTTTCTCCTCCTTCGTCCATATCCCTACTTCCTGCCGAGTTCATCATCACCATCGCGAACACTTATACGGACGGTCTATTCTTTCACGTTTTATTTTCCCACCATTCCCTTTCATCAACATTATTCGTCTTTTTTTTATTTTTTCTTTTTATTCGTCGGTCAATAATTCACGTGACGTTACGTCGAATGATTTTTAAAAGGATCTACAAAACGATACATAGATATTCGTATACGAGATCCTGGTAATATTATCCGAATGTATTATGCGTATTTCTAAAAAATATTGTCACTACGACAATGGCGAATTTACGAAAAGGCTGCGAAGGCGTTCGTATCGAGTTCACATAATATTTATGTACACACACACACGCGCATATATATATATATATATATTACGGATAATTGATTCATATTAATAGACAATTGATTTATATTAATATTTGTAAACGAAACACTTGGATTAAGCCACGAAAGATTAAACTTATCAACGATCTACGATGACAGAGAGAGAGAGAGAGAGAGAGAGAGAGAGAAAAGAAAGAATGGAAAATAGAAAGGGAGCAAAGGGAAGTGAATGGAAAAGAAGGAAAAGAAGAATAACGAAAAATTTAGGTCTTCACGTCTACCATAGCCGAATCCACTACTATGCAAAAACGTTTACCTTTGTGCAACGAAAATGGCGGTTACAGAGCAGTCGGTCGACTTTCATCCAATTTCATTCGTTTCCCCAAGGCGATTCGAGGAAAAGCCAAGAACGGCCTCATTTCTTCGACGCGTCTCACATCGTTGTCTTACATTTTTATTTCCGATTACAATTTCACTAAAAGAAAAGACCGAACAAAGGGGCGAAGAGAGAGAAAGTGAGTAGAGAGTAAGAAGCGAGCCCCAACGACCACTTTATCTCAACGTTTAATGCCACTCGCCAAAGTGTTTTCGTACGATTTTAACTTTTTCTTTCTCTTTTCTGTTTTTTTTTTCTTTAATTTCTCGTTTCTTATCGTAAGAGGAGAGAGAGGAGAGAGAGGAGAGAGAGAGAGAGAGGGAGAGAGAGAAAAGACAAATCGTTAAACCGTTCTCGATGACTCCTCGATATCGTTTTCTTTTTTTTTTCCTCTTACTCTTTCCTTTCCTTTTCTTTTCTCTCTTTCTCCAACTAAATAACGGGAGGGAAAGACATCGATATATAATAGAACGTAGACGTTCGACGGAAAGGGAATAGATGGATAAATAGATAGATAGATAGATAGATAGATAAATAGATAGATATGGTATATTCGTTTTACGAGGAATACAAATTTTTTAAGGGTACTTTTTAACCAAGTAAATGTATCAATAACTCCTAGTATGTTTCTTATTTAAAAGCTATTGTCTGTTTAAAAGCTATTGTGTTTAAAACCCTATTGTATTAAGCTCGACATTTCTAATAGAGTGAAGAAGGAATGATTAATAAGAAAAGCAAATTACATGTCGCTGACAGTAGTTTCTTAGATCGTAGTTAAACTTTCGTCCTTTCTCTCTCTCTCTCTCTTTCTCTCTCTCTCTCTCTGTCTCTGCCTCTGTCTCTTTTTTTCGCATTCTCCTTCTGTTTCTCGAGAAGGCGATTAAGAATCCTCATCGGTAAGTCGTATATACTTTTTTTCCTTGAAATCTCATTACACTACTATCCAAATGGCTTCTGAAACTTAATAAAAAAAAAAAAAAAACATCGCGTTATGGAATATGAAATAAATAAAAAAAAAACTGTAAAAAAGATTAGAAAGAGAGAGAGGGAGAGAGAGAGAGAGAGAGAGAGAGAGAGAGAGAGAGAGAGAGAGAAAGAGATCGATATGCACAAACAATACAAATTCGCATTACCATATATGTAATTTATCAAAAATAAATCCGTAGTTACCTCGATCTCCAACGCCGTAGGTTTTCCCACGTTTCTCTTTCCTGCGTTCGTTCTCTCTCACTACTATTTTTATTATTTATTTATTTATCAATTTTATTTTTTATATTTCCTTTTTACATTTATTTATTTATTTAATTTAATTTAATTTTATTATATTTTATTTTTTTTTACAGAAGAACAGGTTACAAAAGCTTGGTAATCGTTTAAGAATGAGAGAGAGAGAGAGAGAGAGAGAGAGTGAAAGAGAGAGAGAGAGAGAGAGAGAGAGAGAGAGAGAGAGAGAGAGAGAGCTATAAATTTGTAAGCTTTAAAGAAGGCAGGTCAAACGCCGCGGCTAATAATACGGTTTCCGAGAGCAGGGTTCTCGCATTAGAGACAAACGAGATATACGAGTAGTATGTATGGTATATATGTATATATATATATATATATATATATATATATATATATATATGTACGTAGGTACCGACTGTGTGTGCGTGTGCGTGTGCGCGTGGATGTATGTTTGTTTGTATTAATGTGCGTGTGTGTTTGTACATAAGAAAGAGCTGCCAGATATAATAATTCCTTCTTCAAATGATAACGTTTCATAAACTTTTATCCTTTCTTCTCATGCAAGAAAGTTTGCTTGTCGATCAGGCAATCTAATTTAGTCAACTATAACGAAATAGAACGCGAATCGAGTTTGATCATGTAATTTATTATTTTTTTTGTTTCTTTTCTCTTTTTTTCCCCTTCTTTTTTTTCTTTCTCATAGCAACGTTTATGGCAATCTTCTTGAATAAATTTAAGTATTTATTATATATATATATATATATATATATATATATATATATATATGTACTATATCTATCTTTCTATCTATCTGGGGAACATGAAAGATATACACGGTGGAAAAATAAATATACAAAACGGGAAAATACGGTAGGCTCACGTAAACGTTTCTCACGAAATCCCTTTCGGTTCGCGTGTCTCGTTTCAATAAATCCGACTAAACATTTAATTTATACTACTTTCCTCTTCCTATTCCTCCTCCTCCCCCTCCTCCTCCCCCTTCTCCTCTTCCTCCTCTCTTATTCCCTCTTAAAACTGGCGTACGTATTCTCTCGTAAATTATCGCGATTACTTCGTCTCTATTATATTTCACTTGGAATAATTTAAGCTCTCCTCTATTACATGGTCAACAACCACATATGCAACGACCATTTTCGTAAATGCTCTAATAAAGGTGATCACAAATTACACGCTTGTGTGTGTGTAGAAGTTCGTAAGTGTGTACGTGTGTAAGCGCGCGCGCACGTGTGTGTGCATGTGTATGTTCCGCAAACTCGAGCTAATAATATAGATATACAAGGATACCTAAATACGTAAATTATATGCACACATATACATACACATATGTCTATTAAATATATATATGTATATATGTATATATGTATAAATGTATATATGTGTACATACGTCGTACATATATAAAGGTTTGGATATTAATTTATAGGAAAGACGATCGATGGTATATAGACCCAAGGTCGAACTAGAAAATTTTCGAAAGGCCAACGATACAAATTCTACCGACATAGGAATATTACTACATCTCGATCGTTCGAATGCGAATAATCGCCTTTATAATCCCATTTTTTAGTTGACTGGATGCGTAAAAGGGAAGGATAAAATTTGACGTTCATAAAGCGAACGATAAAATTCGAAATTTTCGCTGTGGCTGGCCGATCATCATCGGACGAAAATAACGAATAATGAATAACGAACCTGGAAAATGGCATTCTGCTACCCTTTGCTAACTAACCTTCGATGTTCTCTCTCTCTCTCTCTCTCTCTCTCTCTCTCTTTTGCCTTCTGACATTCTTCCAAGAGTCATCATCATCTTCATTATCATCATTATCATCATCATCATCCTCACATCACATTCTTCCAAGAGTCATCATCATCTTCATTATCATCATTATTATCATCATCCTCTTCTTCTTCGTCCTCTTATTCTTGGCGTTGACATAAGATTCTTTTTTTCTATGTAGATTCACAGTCGATGCTCATTGCTCGTATCTCAAAAATATAAAATCAGCCGTTACTGCGATTCATCAGGATCCCCAGATAACCAATTTGTATTTATTATCTTGATTTACCCTCTCTTTCTCTTTCTCTCTCTCTCTCTCTCTCTCTCTCTCTCTTCCTCTATATCTATCTCTATATCTCTATATCTCTGATTCGATATCTCGAATCCCTGATTTGGCAACTTTGATCGATCGAAGGACAGACATATTGCCATCGACGTCGTACATAACTGTCCCTGCATACATATATTACTATAAATCCATCTTCGTAACAATTAATGTATTACACCGTAATACATACATATAGATATAAATAATACGATCGACATTTATACGCGGGGACGATACGAAGGTAATATTTTTTCGGAAGCTAGAAACGAAGTTGGGTGGGGAAAGTAGTAGACGAGAGGGAGGGTAGGAGGAAGAAGAAGAATGGGGGATGGGTGGAAGAGAGATCCAGCTTGGTGGGAACGGGAGGGGCGGGAGGTAGAGATTCGTCGGATTAGAAAAAGGTTCGCAATAATCGACGTAACGAAAAACGAGCATGTTACACACACGCACGCATACACACACACAAGGTTGAATAAAAAGTGAACGATGAACACGTGAAAAATCTGAGGGATAAGATAGCATTTTAATAGTGCGTTCGATCGTGGCCGTTAAATGAATAATGGTTGGTACTAAACATCTCGATGACATCAACAAATTTTTCAGGTATAAAGGGTCGTTAAGGACCGACCGTATCGCGTTACCAAATGCTTTCGTTGTCGTCGTCGTCGTCGTCGTTTCTCTCTCTCTCTCTCTCTCTCTCTCTCTATCCGCCGGATTTAATCGTCGTGAGACCACGGATTGTAATGAATTATTTGCATGTTCATGAACGAGTTACAAAAGGTACACCACCGACGTTGGCTCTCGCTATTGCGGTCTCTGTCTGTACCACCTTTAATTTGGCGAGTACACTCGCTGACGTTGATCGAATGAAATTGAAACTTCTACTCCCTTCCTTTTGTCTCTCTCTCTCTCTCTCTCTCTCTCTCTCTAAACTCTCTCTTTCTGTCTTTGTGTGTACATGTTTTTTGAATAAAATGATGATGGGGAGGAGGAGGGTGAGGGGGTGGGGTTTGGAAACAGACCAAATTAAATGTCAACAAGAGATTGCTACTTCGAAACTGTTGTGTGTGCTTTTTCACCTTCTCTCTCTCTCTCTCTCTCTCTCTCTCTCTCTTTCTCTCGTTCTCTTTTCTCTATGTTTCTTTCTCTTTTACTTTTTCTTTGGTTTCGTATTAGAAAATAAATTAGCAGAGAGAAATACTCGTCGAATGATTCGTTAATTTTCTGATAAAACGCAGAACGTATAATTTACGAGTTTTGTTTCTCGAAACGAAAAGCCATTTAGACGACGGCAATGACGACGATGACGATGACGATGACGATGACGACGATAATAATAATGATGAGGATTACGACAACGGATGAAAAATCGATGAGAGAGAGAGAGAGAGAGAGAGAGAGAGAGAGAGAGAGAGAGAGAATCTATAACAAATAAATTCTTCATTCGAACGCGATGATCGTAAATAAGTAAGTAAGTAAGTACGTGCTCGTAGGGATATACAAAAGCAATGTAAGATGTATTTTCGGTAATACTGTGCCAGTGAGCCGTGAATGTTAATCCTGTTAAATAATACGATCGTATACAATGGCGACCTTTTATCGTAGTTTTATTATTACCAAGGTAATCTCTTCGTAACCCCATCTATCTAAGATAAAGTGTAGAGAAAAAAGAGGAGATAGGGAGAGAGGGAGAGGTAGAGGGTGGAGCTTGAAAAATATCGATAAAAAAATTGCGAATTAAGTCGCAACGACGAGCTTAAGTCTTCGAGCACTATACCTCCGTCCGTTGTTCTATCTTTTTCCGAAGAATAGAAGTTTCCTTTTAGCTCGATACAAGTCTATCAGAAAGAAAGAGAGAGAGAGAGAGAGAAGAAGGGAGAGAGAATAAGAGAGGGAGAGAGAGTGTATATGACAAGATCAAGCGAATTTTCATGGTAATTTCACATCACTGATCAAGGTAGAGAAATCGTCTCTCTCTCTCTCTCTCTCTCTCTCTCTTCACTGACTTACGTTCACGTGAAAAACCTTACAAGGGAAGATACTTTAAATGAAATCCAATGGCATAACAATTATGATGAAATTAAATTTTAAGTATTTGCTGGATGACATTTCGATCGGTGTATCGAACTTGTATCTGCCCGATTAGGACACGATCGCAAATTGATATACAAATATCGTTTCTTTCGTGTATAATACTGTAAAAATTTATAATAGGTAATATAGTATACAATAGTATATAGTATATAATTATAATATAATAATTGGACCGACTAACTTCGGTCTTCCCTTTCCTTTTCTCTTTTTTCTTTCCTTTGCTTTTCTTTTCTCTTTTCCTTCTTTCTTTCCTTTTCTTTTCTATTCTTCTCTTTCCTTTCTTTTTCTCTCTCGTTGCCTAGATCATTTTGCGCGAAAGAAATCCATCGGGGGATTCTCGATTCCAATAGGATTCGATCTTCCCGTAAGATAGGGGAATTATTGGAAATCTTGTACCGAATCTTGGTTAACCGAAGCGTAGTCTAGTAGAGAACGAACGATCGAAGGCGACATCGAATTAATTGACTTTCGGTGGCGTTCGCCGAGGGAAATCTTTGTCGATTAGAAAAGAAGTAAATTCCTTTTATTTTTTTTTTTCCTTAATTTCTCTCTCTCCCTCCCTCTCTTTCTCTCATTCAGTTTTACTTTTCCTCTCTCTCTCTCTCTCTCTCTCTTTCCTTCTTTCTTTTCATTATCTTTTTCTTCTTTTTTTCCATTTTGTTTATCCTTCCAATGCAAGAGTCTTCCCAGACAGACTGAATTGTTCGAACGAATGAAACTAGGAATGAGAGATAAATGCGTATGCACGCCCGTAGATACTTTGCAAAATCACAACATGAGAGAAAGAGACGAAGAGAGAGAGAGAGAGAGAGAGAGAGAGAGAGAGAGGGGAAGGGGGTGGGGATGGGGGAGAGAAAGAATAAGAAATCTATTTTACGCCTTAACCTCAAGCTTCTCGAAGTCGAGCAACGAAATCGTAAATATTTATATCTTATAAGACACGCGGCCTACTCGAGAAATAAACGAAGTTCAGCGTTCTGGAATATCGGTCGTTCTGGCAAAGCTCCAGTTTCGCATGTACATACATACATTCATACATACATACATACATACATGCATTCATACATACATATATACATACATGCATACATACATACATACATACATACATGCATGCATACGTACATACATACGTACATACATACGTACATACATACGTACATACATACATACATACATACATATATATATATATATATATATTTATATATATATATATATATATATATATATATATGTACTAATGTATCTATGTATGTATATAAAAAAATAAAAAAAAAGGAAAATTGTCCGAATTATCCCACTCTCTCTCTCTCTCTCTCTCTCTCTCTCTCTCTCTCTCTCTCTAAACGCATTCAAACTATGTCCCTTTGTTCTATTCTGCTAATCACTTTAATTACCTATTTTCATACTTTCTCTCTTTCTCTCTTTCTCTCTTTCTCTCTATTCATATTATATCATCATTATCATCATTATTATTATTTTCATTATTATTATTATTATTATTATTATTATTATTATTATTATTATCATTATTATTATTATTACACTATTGAGTATGATTGGTATTATACAAAAGTTTGTACTTTCGTCGATCTTTATTTTAGATCGTTAAATCGAGATTATTTTGTAAGAAATATCATGTACTTTCATATATGTATATTAGAAAGAGAAAGAGAAAAAGAGAGAGAGAAAGAGAAAGTAAGAGAAAGAGCAAGGGGAGTGAGAGAGAGAGAGAGAGAGAGAGAGAGAGAGAAGAAGAAAAAAAGAAAGAAAGAAAGAAAGAAAGAAAGAAAGAGCATGAGGTTGACAGTTCGGCGATCGAAACTCAATTTGGTTTTATCTACCTGGTCGCATTCTCTCGATAAATGGACAAGGGAATCGATTTAAATTCTTCAAGAGGAAGACCCAATGGAAAAAAAGAGAGACTTGCATTAATCTGGTCTCTTTAAACAGCGAGTACCGAGACGCGCCTTGATAAGCATCGTACTATCTCTTACTCTCTCCCTCCCTCTCTCTCTCTTCCCTTTCGTTTATGTCGGAAAAATGAAACGAGGTCGACCTTGTTCGAAAGAAGACAGAAAATGAAAGAAAAGAAAAGGAAGAAAAACAGTAGATAAATAAATGCGATAAGAAGAAAAAGGGCGGGAGAAAAAACAAAAGGGGTTGGGGGAAGGTATGGGGGTATGGGGGTTGAGGTGACGTAGAAACAAAAAAAAAGAAATAAAGAAAGAAATAAAGAGTGGGTCAGCGAGAAGTAAAAACGAAAACGACGAACGCCCGAGATTTCTTTATTTATACGAACGATCGGAGTTTCATGTCTGTGCCAGAGATTTAAAAAAAAAAATAAAAGAGTTATTTTTGATCCGACAATTCCATCAAAATATTTTCCATAGATCGCGTAATCCGCTATATACTCTTTTTCAAACAACAGATCTCATCCTCGGCAATAAGCTGCTTGACGTTGTCTATTAGTCGCTTATTAATAGTAATAATAATAATAAAAAAATAATAGTAATAATAATTCGACGAACATCGGTACACTTGTGCGTAAAAACGGAATCATTTTTATTTTCTTTTTTCTTGATAAATACCTTAAAAACCTCCCCGCGGAACACTTGAATTTTTTCGATAGGACCCTCAGGACGACTCTATATGGAACAATTGAATTTTTTGGTAATAGTATTAGTACCCTCAGGACTTTAAGCGGAACAATCGAACTTTTTTTTGGTTTCTTTTCTTTTTTGTTCGTTTTTTTTCTGTCTTTTTTAATCTCTTTTTTTTCTTTTTTTTTTTTTTTTTTCTATCGGAGCCAACAGGATTCCCCGCGGGACGAAGTTTCAGTAATAGCAGATCTAAACGATTTTCCGCCCTGACGTTTTTGATGACGTTGAAATGAAAAAAATTAAAAAAAAAAAAAAAAGAAAAGTTTGAATAGTTAAAATACGTATTTACAGATCCCTCTCCCTCTTCCCCTCCGAAGAAGAAAAAGAAGCCCTGCGCGCTCAAGGCAACGTATTTACATGGCCTCATTTTCGATTGGCACAGCTTTAACACGATTACGACGACTTTTCATCCTCCGATCGCGAAAAACGCGAAAAAATGTCTTCGGTCACTTAAGTGTTAGCTGTTAACACGAATAGCTAACTAACACTAATGTTCTTTGCCGTTGAATATTTCCTCTAATCAGGATATGTCTGCGTATCCACAGGCACGTCTATATATGTACTTTTCTATCTACCTATCTAATATGTACATATATATATATATGTATGTATGTATGTATTTATATATATATATATATGTGTGTATATATATATATATATATATATATATATATATATATATATATATATGGTGGATGTTCAGAGCATAAAAATTGTCATGACTTTGTCAGTTACACTTTGAGACATTTTTGCCAGGTACTGTGAAAAAAAAAAAACAATATGTTTCGAAAAGGGAAAACTCATCATCAATGCTCGATCGTCAGCAAATTATAAAAATTAATATTACCAAAATGGAATATTATGTTGTACAGGTGAGAACAGAGGAGACACGTTTATGACGATTTTCAATTCCTCTGTGCACGACAGTTGAGTAAGGCGATTTTCAAACGACAAACGTGACGTGCACCGAAAATGAGAAAGAAAGAGAAAAAGAGAAAAAGATGGAAAGAAGGAGAGAAAGAGAGAGAGAGAGAGAGAGAGAGAGAGAGGAAAGATGGCCAACAAAAATGGAATACAGTTACATATATTATAGATATCTCTAAAAAGAGAAAAAAGCTTTTCGTTCTTTGGTCACGTCGAACGCAACGAGTCTTTTGATTTTTCAACGAAAATTTTTTACGAGAGAGAAAGAGAGAGAGAGAGAGAGAGAGAGAAGAAAAAAGAAAAAGAAAATACCGGACGATTTACTTGAAAAAATTTTCATGAGATCCGCGAAATATATATATATATATGTACCAACGTTATACGTTTCCAATTTGTGGATTTCTAAACGCGAACAGAATTTATAAGAGGTCTGATCCCTGAGATTAATTCAGAAATAAATAAATAGATATAGGACCAACTAGAATCGGGCCTTACACGGTGAAACCATTCTCTCTTGCTAGCCTTATATCCCGTTGAAATATTATCCATATCCCGGAACTTATTTAATTATACTCTACTGGAAACTCTAGCATTAGTTTCGTTTGAAAGTAGATTTCACACAAATATATATACACATATATGTACATACATACACGTATGTTGCGTATACGTATCTGTGTACGCTCAACCGAATCATCAATGAAATTAATATTATCCGTTTTTTTTTTTTTTTTATTTTGTACGTATCACATAACAGATTTATAATTTAGAGACTATAATTAGTTTTCACGAGCATTTTAATTGAACCTTGAAATATTTACCATATAACTAATCTATGGTTTAGAGATATTAGTTTTCATGAGTAAGTAGATTTGACAATCGATACACACCACACACATATATATACATAGTGATATCTATACGCAACTGAAACACCAATGAAATTTTAATTTGTATATTATAATTTTATATATATATGTATGTATATATATACTTTTTTTAATATATATATATATATATATATATATATATATATATATATATATATATATACAATCTACGGTTTATTATTCCGAGATATTAGATTCCTTAGATGATATTGAAAAGTAGATCTGTTTCATTCATATCACAGAATACTATTCACATTGCGTCACTTGAATTCTAATACGCATACGTACGAGTTTTACGACGGTTCGCGAAAGTTATTAAAGTTTTCGACAGTGGAAACATTTCTCTCGTATATACGGTTTACACGTACATATACATACACATATATGTATACACGTACATACAATATACACGTATACACACGTACGTACAATAAGAAAATTCTTGTCGGCTCCAATAACACCTGCAAGTCGGCATTTCACGGTGCATTTAGTATGTTTCTAATACCCACATACTTTTAAAGCACACAATTGGACTATTATAGAATAGTATCATCTCTTTTAATTCTACTTCATTTAATTCAATGCCACCCCAACACCTTTTCTCTCGCTTCTATAACTCAAGGAGGGGGGACGAAGTTTTTCTTTCTTTTTTCTACCTTTTTTTTATTTCTTTTCCTTTTTTTCCTAATTTTTACGAAACGAAGAATAAAAAAGATTTAATAATCAAATATATATCTTCATTCGTGGAAATTTACGATTTATGATAGCACAATTATTGTTCCTCCGACGAGACGTGAAGCGTGTCCATGCATAGATTTATGTTAGAATGAACTCTTTAAAAGAAGAAAACCAAAAAAAAAGAAAAAGAAAAAAGGTCTACTCTCTCTCTCTCTCTCTCTCTCTCTCTCTCTCTCTCTCTCTCTCTCTCTCTCTCTCTCTCTCTCTCTCTCTCTCTCTCTCTCTCTCGTCTAAGAAGAATCCTCAAGATGGGGCGATGCAGAAACGAGTTTCTTAATTACACCCAGACTCTCAGAAATTTCTTGGATAATTAATTGATGAGCAGTAAAGGGTTAAGCGAAGAAGGTTAAGGGTTGAGATTCGACGGTCGAAGTAGTTACTGACCCTTTAAGGACCGTTAAGACTCGTATTATGTATCCAACCTCCTCCCATCCTCAGTCCAACCCCCCTCCTCACGAATCCTATATGTTTTCGCCAAAGCAACAATTCTTCCTTTTTTTCGTCTTTTTCAATGCGCATACACATTGATTAATAATCTTTTTCATTTTATTCGTCTATGGAAACATATATATATATATATATATATATATATATATATGTACATATGTACGTACATATAACAATTACGTACGTTGATATTTCTCTCGTCGTTTGTTTTCGTTGGCGAAATGCGTTAGATAGAATCGTGTTACAACGGGTAACAATGTTACGAATAATGAAATTAATTCTATTATTAGAACGCAAACAACTTTAATACATTAGTCGTAAAACTTGTATTTTGATGTTAATAAAACGAACACCCTCCCCCCATTCTATATTCCGTCCTTAATTTCGATTAATTCAATTTAACCGGTTTTAATATAGCTCTACTCGTTTTCTCTAATCGTATTATTTACGCGGTCGGAACATCAAACGGGGGCCTCTCTTCCCCCTCTGTAGTCCTGATTGAGCAAATTTTTCATTTACCTAGTTTCCTTCCTTCCTTCCATCCTTCCTGCCACTACGTTTATGTACATATCCACTCTAATTTAACTTCAACGAAATTTTCTCTCTACTTCTTTTATAAACAAGTCGGCTTTGGAATTTTTAATGCATACATACATACATACATACATACATACATACATACATACATACATACATACATACATACATATATACATACATACATATATATATATATATATATATATATATATATATATATGCAATAAATATTTTTTACGCTATCTCTGCTTTTTTTATTTTGTTTTCTAACGACGATAAAAAATAAAAGAACAAATAAATAAATAAATATATATATATATATCGATAAAACAAAAGAAGAAGAGAAGGGGGGAGAGAGTGAAAGAGAGAGAAAGAGAGAGGAAGGGATACGAAAAAAGTATCTTTTACTTGACTTCTTTCTTTTCTCATCGTTAATGAATAAGAAAAAACAATATAATATATATATATATATATATATATATATATATATATATATATATAAATATATTTATATATATGCAAAGATGATTTAATTAAATATAAAATCCCTTTCATGGTGCAATATATGGCGAAAACTAAAGTACGCGACGGTTAATACATAATGCATTTCATTATAGTGTATTATTTCGTAACGAAAGA
>OU426855.1:1984595-1999595 GCA_911387685.1 Dolichovespula media
TAAAGCGATAGAAAAAGAAAAAAGAGAAGAGAAAAAGAAAAACAAACAAAAATCCGGAAGAAAAGATCCAGACTGGAGGGATCAAGAGAGATCGAGTAAAAGATGCGGTTCCTCGAGGAGTGCCGCTCGACGACCGATCGGAAGGGTATCGTCAAGGATGATTCGTTGGATCGGAATGTTGGCTCTGGCCAGATCGTGGAAAAGAATATCATCATCGACAACGATAACAACAGTAAGAACAGCAACAGTTACATCGTCATCGTCAACAACGGAAGATCTATCGAGAAAATTATTATCAACAATAACGTTATCTTTAAAGACGATCGCATTATCATCGAAGGTGACAAAACTTGCTACAGGCTCTACGAGATTATTAAAGGAATTCGTGAAAACGAGCGAGCCATCGAGTACGATAATAATATCGAGGAAATCGATTACGAGGATTTCGTCGGCGACGTTGCGAGGAAGGAGATACGCGATATCTTGGAATGTACGTCATCTATCCGCTCGACGAGCTTCTTCGATTATATGAGAATCCTTTTCGCGAGTCTTTTGAGCCATTGAAATTGAACGTTAACGTGGGGACTAATTCGGTTTCGTCGGGTTCGAGTGTTTCACACGAGCGAAATCGTAATTTTCGTCGTTCGGATTTCATAAAATCGGTCGTCGTTGATAAAAATGATGACGATTACGACGATACGACGAGAATAGGTGAAGTTCATTTCAGGAGCGAACGTAAAAAGGATAATAATAATAATAAAAATAATAAAAATAATAAAAATAATAATAACAGTAGTAATAATAATAATAATAATAATAATAATAATAATAATAATAATAATAATAATAATAATAATAGTAATAATAATAATAATAATAATAATAATAATAATAATAATAGTAATATTAATAATAATCATAATAGCGATAATAATAATAATAAAAAAATCAAGAAGGTTAAGCAACAAGGTGGTAAATCCAAACGAAGGGAACAGCAATCACGTTACGATAACGATAACGATAACGTCCCACGAGATAAGGCGAGGCAGGTGCCTCGAAAAAAAGGTCGGAATATGCAAAACAATCGGAATAACGCTGGCGATGATGCCTCAGCCGCTGCGGCCGCCATCGCAGCCGCCGCAGCTGCCATTGCCGCTAACAATCCTTTGAAGGATCTCACTCAACCGAATCTCAATGATTCCCTTAAACAGCACAATGTCAACGCTCTCAAACTCGTCCAAACCGGTAAGTTATTATATTTCTTTTTTCTTTTTCATTGCTATCGTCGAATTTATTTAACAATTATTTAATTATATCATTTGTTTAACTATTTTCCCAGAATATCACGGTTTTATCCAGATTTACATTATATCATCTAGATTATCGTTCTTATATTATCCGGATTATCTAACCAACGAAATATTTCATCGTCAGATCCGATTCAATTTTTTTTTCTTTCTCTTTTCCTTTTTCGTTTTTTTCCGTTAAAACTAATCGAAAATCATAATTGCTGCGGATTCAATACTCGCGAGAGGACGATTTCTTTTGATTTTTTTTTAACGATTTAATTTAAGATCAATCGAACAATTATTGGAACTTTCAAATGACGCGAAATCTAATTACAAAATGTCGGATATACAATTCAATCTATTTAAATTTCTCTATATTCTATTAAACGAAGAAAACGATTCCAAGGGAGGCTCGAGAGGATCGAGCAGGGATTATTATTCTGGTTTTCGCGTAACAAATACAATGGCGGAATCGATCTAACAAGAGAAAACTAAATACCAACTAATGAAAGACACCATTATGTACACACACACACACACACACACACAAAATGGAGAAAGTCGGTCGACTGGATCAGTCGGGGTTAAATTTGAAGCTTTGAAATGCTCCTAACAACGATCTTGAATTATTTTACCTGTCGATCTCTAAATTTTCCTCCTCCTATCGAAAATACCAAATTTCTTTCTTATCTTTTCTTTCCTTTTCTTCTCTCTTCTTTTTTCTTCTCTTTTTTTCATTTTTTTGTGCAACTCGTATAATAAAAGAAAAAAGGAAAATAAATTTGGTCGTTCGTAAAACTCATCGAAACGACTAATTCATCGGGTTTATATGTTATTATTGGCAATGAAAATTCGGGATCGTGTTTTTTATCGAACGAGAACCGTTCTATCGCTTAAATTAGCGAAACAAAATGTAAATCAGAACATTGTAAACGAACGTATCTCCATGCGTACAAATTCGAAAATTTACATACACACATATTTGTCGAATTTATATTAGTTGTCTCTCTCTCTCTCTCTCTCTCTCTCTCTCTCTCTCTCTCTCTCTCCCTCCCTCTGAAACGCAGATACTTGAATAATAGTAAATATTAGATGACAAATACGATCGCGTATAGTACCGTACTCTATCATGAATAAAACGATATAGTTAGCCGAGCAACGAGACGATGATCCTCTCCTACTTTTCAACATCCACGTTTTAGCGACTATCAATTCTTCCGGATTTGATTTATCGCGCGTTGAAAGAGAAAAAAGAAAAAAAAACCAAAAACAAAAAAAAAGAAACAAAAATATAACTATGAAAAGCTAGGTGCCTGCGGTCCAGACTCTAGATTGATCGCGAGTAAATTGCTATGCTCGTGACGATGAAAGCATGTATAGGGGGACTATCGACGAAATGCAAAATATGAAAATAAATCTCCATCGATTTATGCTTTTTAAATGTTTACTCCTCTATATTGTTAACGGCCAATTCGTTTGATCCTAAATCTTTGATAAATGCAATCATACGAATAATAAACTACGATAATTTGCCTCGAAACCATTTTGCTTTCACTTTTTTATTTTTGATCTTTTTATTTTTTATGTTTTATTTTTTTCTCTCTTTCTTCCTTTATTCCCTCGTCGATTCTTTTAACGATTCAAAGAGCTGAATATGATGAAATGAAATGAAATAAAATAAAAAAAGAAAATATAAAAAATATAAAGAAGACGTTCATATTTTTATTTTGTTCTTCTCCCTTTTCTTTTCTTTTTTTTCCTTGTCCTTCGCCGTAATTATTATCCTTGATAAATCTTTAAATAAATTAATTCACGACGCCAGATGTTGAATATTCGATAAATATAGTCAGGTGTATGACAACGAACCATAATATTTTTACGAGTAAAAAACTTTTCTTTGTTCCTTTTTCGTAATTCCTTCCGTCGATCTTTTTAACGTTCTGTGCCAAATTAAAATCAAATAAAAATAAAGAATATAATATAATATATATATATATATATATATATATATATATATATATAATTACTTCTTTTTTCTCTTTAATTATTATGCCTGATAAAGCTTCAAATAGACTTCTTAAGAATAATTAAATAATAAATAAATTCTTTCATTCTTTCCCTCTCTCTCTCTCTCTCTCTCCCTCTTTTTTCTCTGAACAATATACGTAGAATTTACGTGAAGGGAATTTCGAGAGAGAAAACGAGAGAGTTAGAGAGAGAGAGAAAGAGGTGCCTATATAAAATTCTTCTTTGATTCGTCGTGTCCTCCTCGTTGAAGCGAAAACTTTCCTTATAGAGACAGAGTGAGAAAGTCGAATGGCACGCGTACCTTCCTAAAGCACGCGAAACTTTCGCAACGACGACGATGACGACGACGAAGACGACGAAGACGATGATGACGACGACGACGACGACGACGAAGGGAAAGTAGCTTTGGAAAGCACTTGGCTCGCCACGAAGCTCGCGCTAACTTCCAATAACTTGTGCCTACCACCTCCGAGACTTTATTTTACGACGCTGTAGACTGCCTCTACCTTTCTCCCTCTTTCGTCTCTCTCTCTCTCTCTCTCTCTCTCTCTTTTTTTCTCTCATTCGTTGCCTGTCACTTAGATCAGTTGATCTTTCTGACCTTTTGAGAACTAAGCTCGTATAACCATCTAAAGTTCTTACCATCCCCCACCAAAGTATTCACGTTCGAGGATTATAACTAACGCGATTCTAACAAAATTATCTTATTATCTAATTTAAGAATAATATCTAACGATATATTAGGTTGGGGAAAAAGAAATCCATTACTTTTACGTGAACGTGAAGGAAAAAATAATGGATTTCTTTTTTCCCAAACTAAGTAATATATTAATGATATAGCAATAATAATAATAATATACCAATAATAATATAATAGATATATTATTTAGTACGGTATATCGTAATTATATATGATGACATAATGTGTGTGTGTGTGTGTGTGTATGTGTGACTTCAAAGTAACATGACGTTATAGAATATTAACCCATTTAGTGCTGAACGATGATATATCGTCGTTCGCAACACTTGCAAAAAGTGCCAACGACGATATATCGTCGCGTATCCCAGGGCGCCTTACTACTCGCATTGCGAGAAAGCTCTATCTACAAAATAAATTTATAAAATGTTATAAATGGTCTAATTTTATTGCAAAAGAATTTAAAAAATTGTTTTTTTTGGGTTTAACTTTTTGTTATAATCTATGCCGGTCGGTGCCGAGACTCTGTATAGGCTGGAGCGATAAGGTAGAAACTCGACACGAGACAGTTTCTTGGAGCCGTAATCGTAACATATTTATAATATTTATTGGACAGTTCATGTGTCGTGAGAGTTCATGAGCCACACCGTGCATCGACACGGCGAGACTAAAATCTATATTTCAGTCTTTCCTTGGCCTTTCTAAATAGCATTTCTTAGCAGTTGGTGTTCGAAAATCGTCACCTTTTTAACACAATTATAATTAGCAGCAGAAGACTCTGTCAATTTTGTTGCTATCTTTCTGCAAAAACTAGACCCTGTTACGGATATGGATGACGCAGAATTAGTTGGAATTATTGACGTGTTACAAAATCTTTACTTGTACAGTAATAGATCTGTCTGACGCTTGGCGTGCATCATGAAGTTATCCTTTCGTTCTCAAGTCCAATATTAGTTATGTTGTTAAAAAATATTGAAAATGTTATATATATATATATATATATATATATATATACTTCATACTACGTGATCTACATAAAACAGTGATAAAACGATGATTATTCTTATGCGCAAATTTTATTTCTAGAAGAAGAATTTGTTTCTCAACTTTTCATCATGTTTTATGTTCATGTTATCGTATAATTTTCAAGAAATATTGAAATACAATTGACACTACATTACTCTCCCTTTATTTCGTTATATACTGCATTCTGAATTATGAAAGTATCATTGTTAGTTTGGTTTTTATGAGGTTTTTCCTAAACATTAACAAATTCGTAATATGAGCTCCGTATTCTTCATATAAATACGATACGTTTGCTCGACAGTAAAAGGGTTAAGGTGGGGGAGAGAGATTGGTCACGCCCCCTAGGAAGTGGGGGGTAGGGTAGGAGTGGAAAGGGCATTTTAGGAGTAAAAAGTAAAAGTAGGATTTTTAGGTCACGTCTTCCAAAATATTGGGTAAGGGGAGGTAGTTAGGCCACGCCTATCTATGAGTGGTGGGATAGTTAGACCACGCCCCTAGGAGTGGGGGACGATAGTAGTAGTTAGACCACGCATACCTAAGGGTGGTGGAAGTAATTAAGTCACGCCCCCAAGGAGTGTACAAGGGGTAAAATGGACGAAAGTGGGAGGTATTTAGGCCACGCCCACCTAAATGTGGTGGGTGTAGTTAGGCCACGCCCCTAAGGTGTGGTGGAAAGGGTAGGTGTAGGAAAAGTGGTTGAAATAGAGGAAGGGGGTGCTAGCTATGGCACGCCCCTGTGGGAGTGGTAAAAGTAGTTAGGCCACTCCCCTGTGGGAGTGGTAAGAGTAGTTAGGCCACGCCCCTGTTGGGTGGGAGTAGTTAGACCACGCCCACCTAGTAGTGGGAGAAGGAAATTAGTTAGGCCATGTTCCCTAAGAATGTTCGAAGGGGGAAGGAAGGAGCCACGTCCCGTTGTAATCGGGAGTGAGTGAGTGGGAAAAGTTAAAGTTATTCATAGTTATATATATAAACTATATGATAGTACTTTCGTTTAATAAAATAAAACTGTTAATTATTATTCGATAATTAATGAATCATATTGAAAATGTAATAATATATAATTATAAATAATTGGAGTTAATACCACATTATTTTAATCGAAATAAAATCGATTCGAAATTGAATTATATATATATATATATATATATATATATATATATATATTATTTATATGTATTAATCGTAAGTTTTAAGAGAAAGGTGACCGACTCGTTCGGTGTCTTATGCTTGACTAATTTGCTCGTTATATCATCCTTCGTAAATATGTACCAGGTAACAGAAATCAAAACGTAAACACGAACGAATTGATAAACTAATGAATAAAACTTTAAAAGATACGTATTCCAATCTACCTACCTACCTACGTATATATATATATATATATATATATATATATATATATATATATATATCTGTGTCAACGATTAATAAAAAATTACGAACTATTCGAACGACCAATGAATTGTTATCAATAAATCCCGCGATAATTCCACACAAAAAAATACGATCGGTTTTTACCTTTTTTCTTGTTTCTTCTCTCTCTCTCTCTCTCTCTCTCTCTCTCTTTTTCTCTCTCTTGTTTTATAAAACATCACGTTGTAGCTAATCCAACGTATATGCGTTTATTTATCAAATTTTCCTCTCTGAAATTAATCCTTGAAAAACACGACTGAGAAAGACCGCAGTAAAATGTCGACTATGTTGCCGTTGATTTTACGCCATGATGAAAATCACCGAGATCGTTGCCAACTCTCTCTCTCTCTCTCTCTGTCCTTCTTTCTCGTTTGCTTTCTTAAGAGAGCCAATAACGAGGGAAACATTTGCCAGCTTTCAAGGTAACCATGTCCAGCTGACGAGTAAGAATTATTTGTCTTCTCTATTTTTTTATTTTTTATTTTTTTTTTATTTTCTGTTTTCTTCTTCTTCTTTTTTCTTCCTCTTTCCGAAGAGTTGAACAAATCTCGCGAGTTTTCAAAACTGTAATACTTTTATTATTTCTCTTTTTCTTTTTTTTCATTTTCCTTCGCTTTAGTCAGCGTGCCTTGTTGTGAATATGACATAGTTTTTTCATTTTTACATTCTCTCTCTCTCTCTTTCTCTCTCTCTCTCTCTCTTTCTTCCCATCGTATTTCATCTGGACTTAGCAACTCACGTTTCCGTTCCCCAACTCTCGACTCTTAAAGCTTCACGTGTTATTTCACGAAAATTCATTGAATAATATTGTACGAGACGCTTTCGATAAACACATACAATAAAATCTTTACTACGTGACGTGTAAAATTACCTTCATGCGTTCTCTTCCGTTTGAGACCGGTAATCGTCGCGACTCTAACAATACCGACGACGTTGCACAAAATAACTGATGCGAACGTTTCGCGACGTTGAACCTCCTTTGCACCGACCGAACACGATTTTTCCTCGACAGAAATTACAACGATTTTATTGTGAAATTCCTGAAAAAAGAGAAAAATCTAATAGTAATGCTGCCCTTTATAAACTTATACAAGATTCATTAATTTGATAAATAAATGCGACAAATGTATGAAAATATCATAAGTATACGTATATATAATTTTTTTTTTCTTTCCTTTATTTTTATAAATATATATATATATATGATAGAATTCATATGGGACTATGAATTTCTTGAGAGAAAAGAAATATTTTTTATTAAAAATTTCTTAATGTGAAAACAATGTAATAATATTTTTTCATATACATATACATATACATATACATATAATCATATGTGTGTATAATTTTTATATAATTCATTTAACATTTTTTCGAGCAATTTATAATCGATAAATAAATTCTAGAAAAATCGATCGAATGTAGAATAAAGTAAATACATAGAAGAGATAGATAGATAGAGAGAGAAATAGAGACAGATAGATAGAGAGAGAAACAGAGATAGATAGAGAAAGAGGGAGAGAGAAAGAAAAGAAATAGAAAATAATGAGAACTTAAGAAATACATTTTTCATGAACTCATGAGAACGAAGCCAGCTGATAGGTAAAGGAAGATTTATTAAATTCGTGGAATATTTGATCATATTTCGAGAAGCCAATGATGAAGGAAGAGGCTATTCAGCCAATCATAAAAGATGATCGATCTTCCTTGATATTGATGTTTCATCACTTTATCTTATTTTAGTCTCTCTCTTTCTCTCTCTCTCTCTCTCTCTCTCTTCCTTTTGCTCTATCTTTTTTTCCTATTCTTTCTGGTAATAGGGCAACTGTCCTTTCTCATCGAACAAACAGAGAAAACCACCGGCAAAAAGAAATCGAATGAAATTTTTTTGTATCCCTCTTTCTGTCAATACACATATAACTATCTATCCACAATCCACAATCCACACACACATACACATACAGAGAGAGAGAGAGAGAGAGAGAGAGAGAGAGAGAGAGAGAGAGAGACAGAGACAGAGACAGAGAGACAGAGAGAGATAGAAAGAGAGAAAGAGAGAAACAGAGACAACCAAAAGGGTGGCTTTGGCTTCGAGCCATTAACAAAAGAAAAAAAGACGAATAAAATGTTCGAGAAACTATAAGATGTGTTACTGTATGAGTTGGCAGGCAGTGTTATTATCGAGGGACAAGTTTTTCTTCTTTTTTTTTTTTTTTTCTTGACTTTTTCATAGTCGAACCGAAAGTATACGATTCGGTCTCATAAATTTTTCTCTCGTAAAATCGTTTCGATCATTGATTCAAAAAGGAAACATATCATTTATTCGTCATATCATCTTTTCTCTTTATACGAGCATCGAATGTACCTTCGATTGTGTCGCTGAATGAATATCGTCGCTACAAGCGAAGTGTGTTTGAAAAACTGCATTTTATATATATATGTATATATATATATATATATATATATATATATATATATATATATATATATAATATACAACAACGCGAGATGTCGAAAAGTTTTGGTGGTTACTTCGAACGATTATAATTATGATAATACACACGTGGTACGAATATTTTTAATCGTTCACTGGACGATGACATGGTCGAATTCAAATATCGATAATACGTGACAAATGACACACATCGATGAATTAAATGATTTGTTTTTAATTATTCCTAGTTCGCTAATGGACAATTTGAATATTCATTATAACATATATATAGGATGTTCTAACGAGCGGCCGTAACGATTAATTCCGTGCTTTTGTCCATATGATATATGTATATAAGTATATATACATATATATATATTAATATATCATATAGATATATTAATGCGTCTGTATTTGTGGACCACGAATTTGACAAGGAAAAATGGAAATGGTTTTTTCGAGGAATCAAACGCCCCCTCCCCATCTTCTTCGCTTAAAACATGCCATTGATTATTATTTTTAACCATACTCGGTGACAGCCAATGATTAATTTTCTAATGATTACGAAATTATCATTTAAAAAGGTGGCTTAACAAAGGCGATAAAACGAAACGATAAAAAAAAGAAAGAAAAAGAAAGAGAGAGAGAGAGAGAGAGTGAGAGAACCCGGAACAATACGAAATGGATTTGTCGTTGGAATATAAAACGATAAACAAAATATATTATCTCTCATTGTCGAAGTGGAGTTATTTTTTTCAAAGCTGTCACGGAATTACCCGACACTCGAACGGACGTATTGATAACTTGGCGCTTCAGTTCGTACCGTTAACGAAAATAATAAAACGAAAGAAAGAAAAAAAAAAACAGAGAGAGAGAATGGAACAAAACAAAAGCACGGAACCGAAAAGAATAAATGCAAAAAAGAATGTCGACGATCGGACCCGCATGATCTATTGACCACGTCGATTTTTGCGCGGGATCCGTACCAATTATCGCGACGTTCTAAAAAGAAAAAGGTACAAAAAAAAGAAATTACAAACAAATAAATAAAATAAGATAAGAAAAAGAACGATTTCATTTTTCAAAAATGCACGACCCATGCGATATACGTGTGCATCGGTATACGATGATCTTATACCACTCATTCGCGTTCATCCGTAAATAGAAAAAAGAGAAAAATTAACAAGAAACCTGGCCTACCACTTTAGTCACGAAAATGTCGAGTATTGATGAATAAAAAAAAAAAAAAAAAAAGAAAAGAAAAGTAAAAAAGAGAAAGAAAAAGAAATTCGTGTTTCGCCCGTCCTTCGTAGGCGTCGTTTCAAACCATTAATACAATGACCTAACACATATTAATTCCATATGAATTGAAAATAATACATTGATACGTCATATATATTCGTAATACGTATTACAATTAATATAGATTTCGATTTTCGAGAACCGTTTCGTTACTGAAACCTATTATTACCCAAACGTCTCACGAGTCTTAAATTTCCCAATTTATTTTAAATAACGTTCCAAATTATTATACCAATCGTAATTATCTAAAGAACGTGTCACTTTTCTCTCACTTAATGTGATTTACGTATATTTTGAGAAAGGAATATTTAACGAGGCATCGCGTTATATTAAATATCGATTTTTCTTTTCTTTTCTGTTCTTTTTTTTTTTCGTTAAACGAATGCGAATATAATTAGGTTTTCCCTCTCGGTCCTAAATTCTCCATCTCTCCCTCTCTCTCTCTCTCTCTCTCTGTCATTCTTCAGTTCGATTATTCGGTCGGACAGTTTCTCCCTTCGGCGTTATCGTCGTTCGTCTTCGATCGTAAACTGGAGCACTAATTCTATCTCTGCCAAGAAAACGAGCTTAACCGTAACCACTGTCGTCTATCGTAAGCAAAACTAATTTCTTCCTTCCCCCCTTCTTCCTCTTTTTCTTTTTGTTTTCTCTCGGTTATATCCCTTTCTCTTTCTTTTCTTTTTTTCTTATTTTTCCTTTCTCATTTCTTTTCTTCTCTTTTTTTTTTTCTGTCTAGAAAGACAAATCGACGAGACATGTTCAACCAGGATCCGGATCCGAATCCGAACAGATTACCAACCATTAACCCCCTCGGCCCCACCTCCCCGCCGAACAAAGATTTTCTTTTACTCCTTCGTTGCCGTTAAAAAAAAAAAAAAGAGAGAGAAGTTTCGAAAATGCGACTTCAAACGAGTCGTCCTTCGAACGTCCCGCCAAAAAATATTCTTTATCTACCGTCCGTCCATGATAATGGCTCACGAAATAATGTTCGATAGCGAGCGAGCGTCCGAGCGTTTTAATTAAATCTAATTACAGCGGGTTAATTAGTTACTTTGCTCCTTCACCCTTTTCCATTAACTCTCATCTGTCGTTTTTTGTAAGTATCGAATTCGAAATAACTTCTAGCTTTGTAGAAAAAAAGAGGAAAAAAAAATAGAAAAAACTGGGGATACTTTTGGACTTTGGACCCCTTAGTGATGGTACTTCAACGACTCTCCCTTGTTTCTACGCTTGTTGGAATTGTTAGATAATGGTAACGGGGATAGAACAAAGATAGACAGACAGGTAGAGAGAGATAGTAAGTAAGAGAAAGAGAGATAGAGATAGAGAGAGAGATTATCCCTTTATGTTCACAGTTATTAAAACGAAAGACAAAGACACTTACTTTCCTCCGTTACAAATGTTTTCTACAGTAAATGTAATGTTAATAACGAAAGTTAGTTCTGCTTGTTCGCAATAAAAATGAAACTCTGTTTCCTTCATTTCGATCGCAATTAGTGCAGATGTGATTTTCTTTCTTTTTCCTTTTCTTCTTCCTCCTTCGTTTTTATTTTTTTAAAATATTTTTTATTTTTTTTCTTCTTTTCTTTTTCTCCTTTAAAACCAAAACATTTCATCGCCTACTGTTTGACATTGTCGCGTAAAAGTTAACGGATGGGAAAATAATTGAGGGTGGGCCGAAAGTTTCACTCGGATGAGTTGAAGGAACAAAAAAAGAAAAGAAAGAAAAAAAGGAAAACAGAAAAGAGGACAAAAAACGAAAACAGAAGAATAGAATCAATTATTTTCGAGAAATTTTTAGGGGCTGATTTTGCCGCGACAATTTTGGGGGGTTAATTTTTGTCTTCTTCTCCCTTCAAGAATAATTGAATTTTAAGTTTACACGGGAACTCTTGATCCAAGCTGTACAAATAGAATCAAAACCCTCGCAGAATATCACCGATATTCCGTTTTCATATACAAATCGCGTTATGCATAACTCAAGATCTAATCTGGAGAAAAATATGTATATATATAAACGAATTTAATTAAAAAACAGATGTAGGTGTGTATTAAAAAAAAAAAAAGGAAGAAAGAAAGAACATTTAGGATATATATATATATATTTTCATTTCACTTAAAGTGAAAGAATAAAAATCTTTAAAAATCTCAAGATCGCGTTAAAATATTGAAATCGCATTTTGTTCGAGCGTA
Source organism: Dolichovespula media (assembly GCA_911387685.1). Lineage (NCBI taxonomy): Eukaryota > Metazoa > Arthropoda > Insecta > Hymenoptera > Vespidae > Dolichovespula > Dolichovespula media. Next base: position 1,996,978 of record OU426855.1, read on the forward strand.
GAGTTAAGCGAGTTTTTTTAATTACCTATATTTCAAGATCGCTCTAAAGTATCGAAATAGCGTTTCGTTCGAGTACCAACCACCGTGTTATACGAGAGAGTACGATACGTGAGCACTTCGTTCTTAAACGAAGAAAATATTTCTTTGCAACGTCGAAATTCGATCTAACTATCGATAGATTGATCTCGTGATCGATCGATTACGTTCGCAGAGAAAACTTCTTTCATCGTATATTCCTTCGTCTTGAGAAACTAATTTTGCCAGGGCGACGTTTCATAAGATCGGACCGAGGACCTCGTTACCAAGTTATAAATAGTTGTTTCTTCGCGCTCGAATTTAGAGTGTACTGAGAGAGAGAGAGAGAGAGAGAGAGAGAGAGAGAGAGAGAGAGAGAGAGAGAGTGCATGAACGCGAGAGAAGAAAAAAGAGAAGGAAATCACAGCATAGATACATACATACATACATACATACATACATACATACATACATACATGCATGCATACATGCATACATACATGCATGCATACATAAATAAGTACGCGTTCAACTCATCAAAATGTCGACGTCCAAATTTGACGCTTCCGTTTTCAATTTGTTCTCTCTTGTTTCACCATTTCCTTACGTATGTGTTTATATGTATAACGAGCCATGGCACGAACGGGTTCCTTCTCTCGAATTTAAATTATTTAACATGATTTTCGGAAGTTTCAATCGTCCTTCGTCCTCGAGAAAGTCTGTGGTTCCATGCTACTTCGTCAGAGGGCGACACTCAGCTGATTTGAATCGTTCCCACCCTTTGGTTGAAGATATTAAGAAAAGAAAAAGAAAAAAGAACAAGGAAAAGAAAAGAAAGAACGAAGAGAACAAATTCAGTTGGAAATATTTGGGAGAATGATCAAAGATACGATCGTTCAAGCGTCCGCACGTATTTTATTTTACTTTTTACCAATGGACAAATGCATTCTATACATACATATATATATATATATATATATTCACACAAACACACACATGTGTGTGTGTATAGGTGTGTGTGGGTGTGTGTATGCGTGTGTGTATGTGCGTACGTGCGCGTGTGCGTGTGTATATATAAATATATATATATATATAAATATATATATATATATATATATATATATATATATATCGTGAACAGTATCGATCTATCGATCGCCATTTTGTCTAGTTCGTACGAACTATTTGTTTCTATCATCGATAATAGAGATCTCATTTCTTTTGTACGTCCCCAAATTGTACGACATAACGACGTACGCGTTCGTTATTAGAAAATGTTAGACGAAAATGTTAAGTGAGAAAAAAGAAAATCAGTAGGAGAAGTTGAAGGAAAGATAAGATAAAGATACAAATTAACACTTCGCTAAAGTTATCGAACAAAGTTCGGGGCTATCTAACAGGAAAAGTTTATCCTGTCGTTTAGATCGACCCTGTTTAACATGGAAAGAGAGAGTGAGAGAAAGAGAGAGAAAAGCCTATCTACATTTCACCCCGAACTTGAAGGTAAACGTACGAAGAGAGGGTACGTGATGGGGGGAGAGAGCGTGCTCGTGGAGGAGGGTGGTAGCCGCCATTGCTCGAGGAGGTGAGTTCGTCGAACTCGTACGGAATCCTTCGGTTCAAGGTCGGTGTTACCCGACGGTTAAACGCACGAAGATCGTCCTATACCTTCAAGTTCTTTACCAAGGTTCTTCCCTTCCATTTCGTTCATTCATACGTTCTACCATCAACAAGTTTCATCTCCGTTTAGAGAGCCCAAACGTCGTACATAGCGTGGGGTGAAAGTGAGTTAAGAAAAAGATAAAGAAAGAAAGAAAACAACGGAAATGAAAAAAGAAAAGTTTGCGAAAGGGTGAAACTAACCGATAAGAAATGGCGATCATTTTTATCGCTTGGAAAGCATATTTTTTCTCCGTTTCCACCTCGTCCCGTTGTTCCTTCCCCTCCCCCCTCCCCCGTGCCCATGCAGACGCACGCACTTACCCCCAGCTCCCCTGTATTTATCGTCCCAAACGCGTTTCCGCACACGGAAAACCGGCAGGTTATATTTAATAAAGGAAGGAGTCTGGTTGCCACGGTAACTGCGAGGTGAACAGGCAGGGTATTGATTCACCCCACCTGAATTCAGGTCAACCCCTGACTAAACACCTTTTCCATATCGTACCAACTCTCTCTCTCTCACACACACACACACACACACATTCTCTCTCTCTCTCTCTCTCTCTCTCTCTATCTCTCTCTATTTTTTTTTAACCATACAATTCTTGATTTACGAATGAGTACGTTCACGAAATGACTTTCTTCATGGTATATGTGCTAATACGTGTGCGTGGATGAACGTCACGTGATATAATACTGAACTAAGTGAATAAATGAGAACAAAGAGAGGAAGAGAGAGAGAGAGAGAGAGAGAGAGAGAGAGAGAGAGAGGGAGAGACGGAGAGAAAAAATTTATATATGCGTTGGAGAAAGTGTACGTGTATGTAAAGCCCTTATCACGGAACAGTCAGATCGCTTGTTTATAAAAATTCGATCGACGATGCCACTACCCTCCATATTGTATTTTTAACGAGAAACTAACCCCCGTATCGTTCATTCTGACT
>OU426855.1:2002095-2007095 GCA_911387685.1 Dolichovespula media
AAAGTCGAATTTAAAAAAAAGAAAGAACGGATAAAAAGACATACGCGAAAAGGATAGAAAATCGTAAATAATTCATAAAAGCTTCGGATAATATCTCCGTATGTTACACAATACATACATACGTATATATATCTGCAGCTTACATATATTTATCGCAAAGATAGAAGAAAAAGTAGAAGGAAAAGATAAAATGGCGGATGTTGGTACGTAGACAGGATTTACGTAAGATTTATCGACGATAAGAGCCTTCCAAGAGGGACACAAGCTTTACTTTTCGATCAACGGAATAACGTCTAATGGATTTGGCCTTGGCGAAGGAGCTATCTTCAACGTTTATCACGGGTCAAGCGTCTATTTACATCCTGTATTATTATCAAGCTTAATCGAGTTATCCTAATGCAGCCTCTAACGAGACTCGACGTTACGTACGAAGACGTTAGAGCTATTAAACTTACGTGAAATTCAGAACGTCCTTATCCCTCAAGGCCGCGTTCCGTCCTCCTTTACGTACATAACATGCTATATATATGCCTTTGTCTTACAGTCAACGTTCCCCCCTCCCCCCCACCTCTTTCTTCTTTCCAATATAAATAATTCTGTTTGAGGAAAGAACGAAAGTACAAATATTATGACTTACACGTTACGATCGATTTATAACTAACTATCATTTAAAACCCACGATTTTACTGCCGTTACACTGATATTGATATCAGAGTAAAATGGTTAAATAATTTGACAAATTTTCATTGAAAAATATTTTGCAATATTCTACAAAAAAAAATAAAATATATGTATATATATATATATATATATAATTTATATATAATAAATAAATGAAGGGAAGATATTGGAATAGTTACTAACCAATATTTCTTAACTTAGGCAAATAAAATTATACGAATAAGTACAATATAAGCATACGAAATATTTGTAAATTTCGACTGATGCGAAACATTATGTACATACATATATATACATACATATAATATATATATATATATATATGTATATATATATATATATATATATATATATATATATATATAAAAGCAAACATTTATTAAACTATCTTAGGTATCCGCGTCCTTGGGGGGAAAACGAGTGTTTTCTGACTAATCAAGATTTCGTCAGGTGTGTTCTATAATTATCATTGTCGTCAGAATGCGTTAAGAGAAGCTTGGCTACGTGATATCATGACGGGATACATGCTAACTAAATTTATCCGTTAGGATCATCATCATCATCATCATCATCATCATCATCATCATCATCATTGTGCAGTACAGAGAGGCGCTGTTTTAACTCATTGTCCCTTGCTAGTAAGAGACAGCGATACGTATGTATGTTCCCAAATGGCCGCCATCGAAGTCTTCAAAGATCGTTCCTGTTACGATATTGATTTTGATAATATTTCGTTCGATACTTGAAATAATACAAGATAATTAAAGGCGAATTAACGTGATCTTACTTTTCGGGATGTCTTACAACGCAGTTCATAACAGTGAATGATGTTAATTAAAAGGATCCGATAAAGGATCCTTTGCTGCTCCGTGTTTCTATCTTAACGACGACGAGGAAAGTTTCCTATAGATGACGAGTGACGTTAACGTGCTCGTAAACTATCATCACTTCTCATTATACGTAACCAACAAATTTTGGGCACGGTTTCAATAAATAGAAGGAAACACAACGAGAGTAAGAGAGAGAGAGAGAGAGAGAGAGAGGATCAATTTTCTGTCGTACCATTTAATGGACTCATTATATTATGTACGATCACGTTCGTCCACTTATTATTTTTCGTTAAATCGATCTTTCGAACGATATTTTACACATCCATACGACGAATTATCTTCCCCAAAAGTAATAACCATTCATTCATTGGATATTTATTAATGTCTGTTTAATTAATATACGATTAATAATAATATTCTTTTTTTTTTCTTTTTTTTTTTTTCATCTCGACGAAAGTTCAACATTTGTTCGGTTCTAACATAATTGGTCCAAATCGACGGAATTAAATATTAATTTAAATATTAAGTAATTCTACAACGACGTTTCCCCTCGATGATTCTTATTATTGGAAATTCGTCGATATATCATGTAATTATTGATTACACCAGTAAATATAATACATCATCAAATAATTTTTACTAATAGATACGTTTGCATTCCGTTTAAATTCCGTTCGTTGTTTTTTTTTTCGAATATTGCGTATTATGCCAATCCGTGATATTACGATGTTTCATTTCGGAGAAAATGAATCGTCGAATGGATTGCACTCCTACGCTTTAAAAAGACGATAAACATTTCACATTAATGCTTACTGAGGACCATATGCATAATGTTTGACGAGAGAAAGTTATTGCTCTATACGTATTTAGTTAAACACGTACATATATATAAAGCTAGCGAAGAGGTCAAAGTTTTCCTTCGAAAGAAGATTACTCTCGTGTAAAGCTGCGACGTGTAGTGAGTTTACCGAGATTAAAGCATGATATGATGGATGGAGGTCACGAAAAAAGTCATGCTACCCACTCGTGTGCAATCGGTAATCCTCTTTCTCTCTCTCTCTCTCTCTCTCTCTCTCTCTCTGTCTCTCTTTCCTTCTTTCTTTTTCGAAATTACCCGAAACTTTCTTCTATTTTAGTCGTTTTAATAATAATTCGATGACACGAGATAACACATCCTTATTAAATACTTGAAAACGTGTTTGGTTCCGATGTATAACATTTATTGGGTCGAATGATTCAATCCAAAGGAATTATATCTTCGAAGAAAAATTCAATATTAATTAATTTTGTTAATACCTATTGATTAATCGATGAATTCTTCATCCATGTATGTAGATATTTTATACATCACATATACATCATACGTACGTAGATATTTTATACGTCACATATACATCGTATGTACGTATATATTTTAACGAACGATATTTCTATGCCAAGGCTTAACGAAATGGTACTTCTTCGAAATTTCGAACGATACTAATAAGTTAAATACCTCCGTAGTTCGTGCTTGACTCGTACGAGGTCATCCATTCAATGATAAACAAATACGCGCGAGACTCTCTAACTGAAACATTATCAAATATTATATAAACGCTCTCGAATTCTCAGAATTGTTTAAGCTTGTAAGAACGATCGAAGAAAAGAAAAGAAAAAAAAAATAATAATAAAAGGAAAAGAAAAAAGAACGTTTCGGGAAACATTAAAATCTACGACGAACGAAAAATTCGTCCATCGATGAGAAACATACGTATACCACGTATTTATCGATTTTGAATAAAATTTCATTTGAAAATTCGTAATCACTCATATCCATGTAATGCATGCAAATGATGCAACAACTAATCTAAATATAATACATTAACCTCCTTCGTTAACGCTGGATGTAATGAATATGTAAACGTCCACCTTCTAATCACGACGTTTTCTAATCATTACGACGTTGGCACTATTAAAATGTGATCTCATTTGTCTAACCCAAGGTGGTATCCATTTTCGTTATATCGAAATGAACGTGTTACCGTTGATCGACAGACAGAATATTTAATAGCTGCTGCTCTTAAGTAGTATGTATTCGAGAATTAATTTTCTTAGACAAGATTCCATTTTAGGGAACATAATACAGATACACGTATACACGTAAGAGCTTAGAACTACCAACGATAGCTCATTTATTTATTAATCGATTTCATAATGTTGTAATTTTTTTTTTCTAAATAAAAACGCATCGATTATCATTATTATATAACAAGTGTGTATATATATATATATATATATCTACACGTATACACATACAAATATTTTATTTATATTTCTACGAAGATATATTTTAAAAATATCTACGTAGGAAGGGAAGAAAAATCAATGAAATGAAAATGACGTGAAAGTTTAAGAGCTTTCGAAGGTCGACTTACGATATCGAATTACCTATGTTTGTGACGTCAAACTTCAAAACAAGGGTCTCTTTCTTGAACGGATTTACACGTTCGTGTTATTTAATATCGTAAGAGTGAAATTAGCGAGACGTGAAAGGGTCTGAAGAAAGGATATATATATATATATATATATATATAATATTCAAGATGGAAAACCATATCTTCGACTTGCTCTCTCTCTCTCTCTCTCTCTCTCTCTCTCTCTCTCTCTCTCTCTCATTTCTAGAACAATCATCATCTAATTGCGCTCGTAATATCACCAGGAGGAAACAATAATTTAATTATTCTACGAAGTTGTATATAACTGATTACTTACAAAACGCAACGCGAATAACTTTCATCGTTGCCTTTGCCATTGCTTGCGAAGCTTCGATTGTTTATAATTAAAAAAAAAAAAAAGGAAAGGGAAAGAAATGAGATAAATGGCGCAAGAAAATTTTTTTACGGGATATAATAATAATAATAATAATAATAATAATAATAATAATAATAATAAAACGTTCCAATGCGATTGGTATGCTTCGTTGGATCTGATTACCAATGCATAATAACAACTCGACTTACATTGCTACGAGTATCTTACGGAAATGTAAGTCGTTGAAGACAACGAAAAAAAAAGAAAAACGAGAGAGAGAGAGAGAGAGAGGGAGAGAGAGAGAGAGAGAAACTAATGTGCACGGAAATTATTTCTACGAGATTTAATTCCGATGCAGTTCTGATGGAATTGGATTCTTCGTTGGATCCGATTACTAATACGACGCTAACAGCTTAACTTTAATCACTTCCACGAGTATCTTGCGGAAGTATGTCGTTAAAACAAAAAAAAAAAAAAAAGAAAACAAACAAATAAATAAAAAAGAAAAAAAAGTAACTAATGTGTACGAACGAAATCATCGTACGAAATTGAATAAGGTACCAATACAAAATGGATTCTTCGATGGATCGATGGATCTATCGACCACCTGTACGACGCTAACAACTTTATAATCGTCGTTCCATGGAAATATTATGGCTCCTACTACGAAATTTATGTTGTTTGTGATCAAAGAAAAAA
>OU426855.1:2012095-2042095 GCA_911387685.1 Dolichovespula media
ACTATGTATATAGATTGTGTCTGATCAAATTCGTTCATTATCTACTTGTACACGAAGCCCGACGATAGTTGTTCACTCATTTCATGTTGATCGGCAATAAGGCCATCTAACTAAACACGATCCATCTATCAACCATTACACACACATACACACACACATATACACGTTCCACGAATTTAATTTATTTTTCCTTTCTTTTTCTTTTCTTTTCTTTTCTTTCTTTTTGTTACTATCAAAAAGCATCCAGCAAATAATTCCAATGCAATGCCGCCACTTAAATCACGAATTATTTATATCTCGATCATCATGAGTACGATCGATATATAAATAGAGGTTTAGAGATGCGTCCGTATATTTGTAATTATTTAACGATTAATTGCATTTAATAAATATTTTTATCATAGATCCTTGCACGCAATTTATCGGCCAATGCAACGCCACGTAAACCGGTACGACGTTTGTTCGTTGCACTTTCACGACCAGAACAAGTACCGATCGATAAGGCCACACAAATCCCACAGTTGAGAGACGAATTGGTACATACAGGTATCAGTAACTTACCACTGATGGAAGAACTCAAAAGGGAACACGACAGTTTGACACAAAAAATAGGAAGACTTCAAGACGCCCTGGACACGTTGATTCGAATGCAACGCAAGTAAGTGTTATTCTTCTTATTGGTTTCTTTCTTTTCTTTTCCTTTCCTCTGATTATTATCACTATTTTTCTTCTTATCCATCTTCATAGTCGTCATTATCATTATCCTTATTACTTGCCACCGTTCATAATTAATTCTCGAGAAATCGAAAAGAAACTCCTCATCTCTCATTTTTTTTTGTTTACGATTCCCAACACGAACTTTATTTATTCTTTCCCTCACAATTACTACGATAAAACTTTTTTACACCTCTCAGGGAGAATAATGAATTCTTACGAGATGTATAGAAATATAAGTTAGCGTATATGTTCCTGCTTCGACGTTCATTGTGATATATATTACGCTTTTATCGTATCAATGATTCGTGACGAAAGATAAAAAAAAATAAAAAAGAAAAAAAGGAACAATTACAGAGAACGATTATAGCAAAAAAGAAAAATAAAAGAAGAAAAAAGACAAAATATTTTGAAAAAACTCCATGCAGAGCTATCTGACGGGTGAAATAATAATAAAAAAAAGAAATAAAAAATAAAAAGAAGTCTCGATCAACTTGCTTATCTCGAATCATTGTTTTTTTTTTTTTTTTTTTTTTTTTTTTTTATTTAGGAGTGCCGAAGGTAATCTTTACACGAAGGTAGCCGAATTGCAAGAAAATATTTCGATGAAACGTTTCGAGCTGGGGGTCGCACGGTTGGATCTCGCTGCGGTACAGGCACAGGTATTACACTATATTTTTTATCTATACAGTTAATATATAAAATATTTTTTCGTCCAACACCGTATATATACATGCATCGTTATAAATGTTAAATATCCAACTCACTCGTATATATATATATATATATATATATATATATATATATATATATATATATATATATATATAAACGCATACTCGTATATACGTTACTCGTATATATGTATATATTCGTTGAGGTTCATATTTCCATTCGATGTTTCTCGTGATGGTTCGCAAGTATGCGAGTTATATTATACGTTATTTTTAATATGGAACGTGTCCGACCACGTGAATCCCACCGATTGAATTTCCCTCAATACCAATGAATTTCACCTCGAATTTGTATTTTCGCCAAAGTCTCATAAATCAGTTACGAACGTCATACCGTTCGGATAGAAAAATTTTTTGCAACGGTCGTGTTGAGGATTTTTCGACGATCGTCGGGGGGAAGAGAAAAAAAAGAATTTTCATACAGCGATATTTTTTTTATCCGTGCCAATAAGCCTTCGTATCGTATCGCATCGTATCGTATCGTATCGTAGCGTGTCGAGTCGTGAAAGCTTTTTCTTTTTTCTTTTTTACCTTCTTTTTCTTTTCTCTCTCTCTCTCTCTCCCTCTCTCTCTCCCTCTCTCTCTTTCTTTTTTTTCGTTCCTTTCACTGTAATTCCATATTTCTCTATAACGTATAGAATTTTTAATTAACACGTACCTACAATACAAATATCAAAGTATAAACGGAGATCGTTTTCTTTCTATGAAAAATTGTTTGTTTACTACCACAAAAGCAATGAGTTTTATTTATCAGCGTGAAAAAAAAAACCCATTTCCATCGCGGTAAAATTATTTCTTAATTCTCTCTCTTTCTCTCTCTCTCTCTCTCTCTCTCTCTCTCTCTCTCTCTCTCTCTTATTTACAGATCCAACTTTCATCTGCAGAATATTCATAGGAAACAGTTAGAAAAGAAAGCACGGTTTATTTCTTACGGCTCTTTTCAAACGGAACTTTTCTAAATATAGTCGTCGTTCGCTCTAGTCCAGAAGCTTTCACGCTGATAAAAGATTCACGAAAGCCGCGGTTTTTATCAAGGAGTTTCATATTATCAAATACATCTATACTTATACACGTACACACACGTGTATATATATATATATATATATATATATATATATATATCCATACATATGAATAAAAAAAAAAAAAAATACGAATATCTACGTAGACACGCGACTAGGAAAATTTTTACAGCATATTCTCTCTCTCTCTCTCTCTCTTTTCTTATATAGTCGCGCTTATCACGCTTCTCACTAGTCACGATAGTACCGATACGTACATATATGCGTACGTACGTACGTATACACATATGCACGGATGTATATATATATAAATATATATGTAGCGCGAATATGTTCCCTGGAAATAAATCGATCGACATTCAATAACCCTAAAGCTCTCGATTAACTTATCTTTCGATTTAATCGTAAAACCTAAATAAAACTCGTACGAGGGTGACGATAATAATGTTATTACTTACACGAATTACAATAAAGTTTCTATCGATAGGGGAAAAAAAAAAAAACGGTATTGTATGGCATGTATCATTTTGTTTTTATGTCAAAAGTTTTTTCCTCTGTATCAAAATCATTTTCTTTTCTTTCTTTTTTTTTTTATATATATAAAAAAAAATTCGATACATCATCGAAATTGAAAAAATGGGAAAGGGGAATTGAAAACGAAGGAGAAAGGAAAGAAAAATAGGGGAAAAAGCGAAATCATTAAGGGAAACGAAAAGCTAAAAGAAAATGAGATTTGTAAATACGTAAATACGAGAAGGAAAATAGTTCGATACTGCCGGCGACAATGGCGACGTATGAAGGGTACGTGTGTAGACGAAAAGTAAAGTGGCGTCAGAAAAATCGACGTCGCTTTAAAAGAAATAAAGTTCGTCCTAATGGCATTAGATAGGTGCAATTTGGTAGGGGCGTGAGAAGGGGTGTGGGGGGAGGGAGAACGACGTTCTCGAGAATGACCTCAACAAAACGTTCTTAACGTTTTCTAGGCACGTGTTCATGTACTCACGTGGTCTCTCTCTCACACACTCCCTCTCCCTCTCTCTCTCTCTCTCTCTCTTTATTTCTCTATTTCTCTCGAAAAGCTCGAAAAGCTCGAAAAGCTCTTCCTACTCCCCAGTCCCACGTAATATCTGTAAGTGGTCGACAAAAGCCGAAGGCGCTTAACTTGCCGCATCGTGTTCCGTCTCTATTGCCGAGCGAGGTAAATTGAAGGATACTTTGGAAAGAGAGAAAAGGAGTAGGAGGATGAGAGGGTGGATGAGGAGATGGAGGAGGATGAGGAGGTGAAGAAGGTGGATGAGGAGGATGAAGAAGAGAGACGGAAAAGAAAGACGAGGATGCAATTCGAGTCTAGTAAGAAGAATGAGATGAGAAAAAATGAGAAGAGAAGAGAAGAGAAGAGAAGAGAACGAAAAGGTGAAAGAGGGGTAAGAGGGAAAAGTGCATGCGGAGCATTTGTCACTCTCCACTTAAGAGGTCGAAGCTGTGTAAGAAGCTCGCTCGATTAAAATTAGCTCGCTCTCTCCCTCCCTCCCTCTCTCTCTCTCTCTTTCTCTCTCTCTTTTTCTCTCTCTTTCTCACTCTCATTCTTGCTCTCTCACTCATTCATTCTCTTTCTCTCTCTCTCTCTCTCTCTCTCTCTCTCTCTCTCTCTCTCTCTCTATCTATCTCTCTATCTCATTCACTCTCACGCTCGAGCAGCATCTCCGTTCTCTGTTCTTCATTGTTCTCTTGGACGAGCTACGAACCGAGTTGAGTATTGTACAACGGCTGACTATGCTCAGACATAATTCCTGAACACGTGTGGTAAATTCATCGGCGATGCAACGACGAAAAGAAAAAACAGACAGATCTGTATAGCTTCCTCGACGACGTTCCGTCGAATTCCATAATAAAATTTCGACGAGACGCTTATAACGATCACCGTTCCCCCCCCCCCCTCGCCTCCTGTCACCATTTCGATACCGATCGATTACGTCGATCTCGCTAAAGTTCGCGATTCTTCTAGCGATATTTCATTCCACTCGAAGTAAATCTTCCGAAAAAAGAGAAAGAAGAAGAAGAAAAAGAAAGGACAAACGAAAAGAATAATGATTTTTCCACATATAATTTTAATTTCTTTCGATTTTCATAAAGCATATCGTGTCGATTTGGTCGATCTCAACCGACGTTATAGCCACTCGTCGCGATATTTGTTTTCTGCTTAAAATTGTTTCTCTCTAAGAAAAAATCGAAAAATAAATAAATAAATAGAAAATTACTTCTCTCTCTCTCTCTCTCTCTCTCTCTTTCTTTCTATCTCTTTGATCAGTAGATTAGCACGATTTCTCTTCGTTCAGATCGAATATATTTACACGTAGAAGGATGATCCTATCGACTATAGTATGACGTTCTACTTTCAATTGGAAACATCGATATTTAAATAGGAGTGAAAGATATATATATATATATATATATATATATATATATATATATATATGTATGTATGTATAAAGAGAGAGAGAAAGAGAGAGAGAGAAAAATCAATTACAAAATAATCTGAAATGAATAACATTCACGGTGTTAGTTACGATACTATATACTACTATAACAAGTATTATATGCTGCATTCATTTGTAACATATAGATATACGGGCCCCGATACATAAATAATTACTTATATATATTACTTATATATATATATATATATATATATATATATATATATATGTATATATATGTATTTGTATATGTAGATCGGTATCAAACGCAGAAGGGAATCCGATATTGCGTTTGGTCTGGTAGCCAAATGATCGGCCTAATTCCCAACAATCTCATGATGCCTCACGAGATCTCGATGAATTTCTGAATTCGCGACTCGTGACACGTGTGACCCGAAACCCTCGACAAAGGATGAAATGACGAACTAAGCCATCTTCACCCTCTCTCTTTCCCCACCCCCGTCTTATAAACCATCCCTTCGATATTTCTCAGCCAGTGGATTGATTGTCCTTATTTCGATATTTTAATTCTTTCTCGTTAATTTTGTATTTATTTCGATTTATGATCGAAATTCTCTCTCTCTCTCTCTCTCTCTCTCTCAAGCTCTCTGGCTTTTTTCTTTTTGTGTCCTGAATATTCGAAAAGGAAAGGAAAGGAAAAAAAAGAAAAAAGAGAGAGAAATTAGAACGACGACGACGATCAATCAAAAATTAAACGAATGCTTTATTTAATGCATCAGGATGCACGGCGACGCGTTGATAGTCACATTATGCAAAATTATAATGGAAATATAGGGAAATACGTAAACCTTACTAAAACCGGGCTTTACGCTTGAATTATTATCCATTATAATTGCAACGTACACGAAATAAGCGAAGTGTAAAATCTATATCTATATATATACATATATATATATATATATATATATATATATATATATATATATATATATATATACATACATATATAATACTGAACTATATCGTGTCTAATTACGAACGAATAATACTAACGTTGAGGTATACCTTTAAATTTGTCCCTTGATCATTCTATATATATATATATATATATATTATATACATACTATATATATAGATATATTTCAATGACCCTTTTTAATTCTAACGTTTCTCATCGATTATTCGCCACAATTAATTATTTCTCGATGATCGAATGGAACGTCTGACCTCTACTATACTTGTTTCATCACGCGTGAACGTTAAATTTGACAAATTGACCGTTTCCCTGGAAATTGAACCTGTCCGATTTCGTAGCAAGCGACGTTCCCCGATCAGGGTTGCAACGGGACTGTCCAGCGTTACACTGGGCTCTCTCTCTCTCTCTCTCTCTCTTTTTCTCTGCCCGTATACCGATAATTGGACGTTACCGATGGCCATGGATATTCACTATAATGCATTCGTATCAATTTAAACGAACGGATTGCTCGTTAATCTCACGAAAACAATTTCAACGTTTCAATCCTTGCGTCACACCCAACCACCCCAGCTCGTTAAAGCCATTACTAAATAATTCCTCGTGAAATAAATAATAATAATATTTCTATAAATACAAGAAACTACAATACGATGTAGGGTTATCATTTGGTAATATCGATTAAATGATAATGTAAATTAAATTTTTATTTTTAACGATTATTATAACGTGTCTCTCGTTGAGAAGGATAAATTGACTATTTCACAGTTTTATCATAAAGTGTAGAGAGATAGAGATAGAGAGAGAAAGAGAGAGAGAAAGAGAGAGAGAGAGAGAGAGAACACGTGCCAAACGAAGCAATTACAAAAGTAATCATAGAGTATTACAATGAATAAACAAGTGATATACCGCCATAGTTGGAGAATGTGCGGGAAAGTGAATTTGCTTGTATCCACTCGACAATGTACAATCTATTTGAATATTTGACGAATTGATGAATTCGAATTATATATATATATATATATATATATATATATATATATATATATTTATATTTATATTTATATTTATATTTATACTATTAGAAAAAAATATATATATATATGTATATACAAAATATTATTATCACGTTCTACCAGATTTTATTATCCCTTGAATACGACCTCCTCCTCCTCCTTCTCCTCCTTCTCCTCTTTCACTTCGGGGGTCAATCGTATCGAACAACTAAAAAGCGATAGGTAGGAGTTAGGTCACTAATGAAAAGAAGATGTATACGAGTAATGGTACGTGGCTTCGAATAAAAAAAATGTTTTCGAACGATCGAGAGCGGTTGTAAATAATAAAGGAAAAAGGAGATAGAAATAGTAAGAGAGAGAGAGAGAGAGAGAGAGAGAGAGAGAGAGAATGAGAAGGATATAAAAAGAGGGAGAGAAAGATGAAAGGAAAAGAGAGAGAGAGAGAGGGATGGAGAAAGAGGGAGAAGAAGATGAAAGCGACAGAGTGAGAGAGAAAGAGAGAGAGAGAGAGAGAGAAAACTCTGGGATAAACGACGAATAAATACGGCGCGCAATCGCACGACATGCGCTCTCACAACTGGGTCATCGTCGAGCATGAGCGCCTGAAAATCCATTCCCTGGTCTCTCTCACTGTGTCTAGCTACCTAGGTCAGGACAGCAGGAGGATCAAGCTCACGTCGATATTCGTCGTAGGTGCAAAATGGGCTGGACGACGTTGCGTACGAGAGTCGTTAGTATTTTTTTCCACTCTCTCTTTCTCTCTCTCTCTCTCTCTCTCTCTCTCTCTCTCTCTCTCTATCTATCTATCTATCTATCTATCTATCTATCTATCTATGTATCTATCTATCTGTCTGTCTATCTCTATCTATCTCTCTGTCTTTATCTTTGTCTTTGTTTCACTGTCATTTTCATCTGATTAACATCTCGATCGTATATATCATTACTCGAATCAAAATAGATTATATATGTTTCTTTAACACTTTCTCTCTCTCTCTCTCTCTCTCTCTCTCTTTATCTCTATCTATCTATCTGTCTATCTGTTCATCCATCTGTCCATCTTCATTTTTACATTTTTATCTGTAGCACTTTGGAGGCTGCGTCAATGAAAGATACACAAAAAAAATCATCCATCTCACATCGTCACTATTCTCCTTTAAATTAATATTATATATATATATATATATATATATACATATATACATTGTAAATCGTAAATAATCAAACATAGATCGAAACATACTTTGTTTTTCCCATCAAGGTAATAGTGTTATGCGATAATAGGTGGTGCCTCGTGAAAATCTATCTATCGTGTTAAACAAGTGTTCGTAGAGATGTTGAATGAAGTCGTACGTCAGATGCTTGGGTGGGGGGGGGGAGGGGAGACAGCTGCCTGACTCGTAGTTAACGTGTAACAACCATTGTGTGCGTGCGTGTATATCGAGAGATTGTTTTATAGAGTGATAATTATGATCAATGTATATATATATATATATATATATATATTTGTTATAAATAAATAATTCTCTCTTTCTATACGCATACATCAAGGACACAAATATATAGAAGATTAAAGATATATATTTAAACGAACAAAAATAAATAAATAGAAAAGAAAAGAAAAGAAAAGAAATCATTTTCTATTGAATCTATATGAAATATTTTTTTATTCGTTTTTTTTTTTTTTTTCATTTTTTCAACGAAGTGCACCATCATCGCACAAATAAGATTCATGATACAAATACATCTCTCGTTTTATCATTTTATTCCTCGTTGTTACATTTTATTTTTAAAAGATTCCATTCACTCTCTCTCTCTCTCTCTATCTACCTCTTTCTTTCACTGTCGCTCTCGCTCTCTCTCTCTCTCTCTCTCTCTCTCTCTCTATCTATCTACCTCTTTCTTTCATTCTCGCTCTCGCTCTCTCTCTCTCTCCCTCTTTCTCTCTCTCTCACTCTCTCTCTCTCTCTCTCTCTCTCTCTCTATCTATCTATCTACCTCTTTCTTTCATTCTCGCTCTCTCTCTCTCTCCCTCTCTCTCTCTCTCTCTCTCTCTCTCTCTCTCTCTCTCTCTCTCTGTTTCATTGAACGCAGTCGCGGTAAAATACAGCGGTCCCGTCCGTGGCCTCTCCTCTTCTGCCGTTTCAGGAATAATGGACTCTTCTGGGAAGTCCAGCGTCGTATACACGTGTTATACACCTATACCATCACCCACATACACGGGGAGAGATGCATCGCGGATGCACGCGAGAGGCTGCATATAGAGTCAGTCTCCGGGAACAAAAATAGATCGGCCGACGACGACAACGTTAGGAGTCGTTCCTATGCAACAATTTTCAACTCGTCCTTCCCGTTAATCCAATCGAACCGAATATTATCTCAAGGATCTTTTTTATCTTCCATCGATCTCAGATTTTTCTATTTTTCTATTTTTTTCCTTCTTCTTCTTCTTCTTCTTCTTGCTCTTCTTTCTCTTCGTCTTTCTTCATACTCGTCGATTTTCCAATACGGAGTAACGATGAATCTATTTAGATATAAATAATAACGGAACAAATAACTCTATCCATCCATCCATCCATCCATCCATCCATCCATCCATCCATCCATCCATCCATCCATCCATCCATCCATTTATCTATTCATCTCTCTTTCTGTTTAGCCAAATCTCTTACGAAGAATAGAAAGAAATGAAATAGTTACGTTACAAACTTGTACATTTTAGAAATTCGTTACTATGGATGATATTGAACAAATCGTAATAGAGAACTTACGTGGTAGTGATATTCGTCGTGAGATTTCCGCAATGGCGCAGCCACGATCCAATTAATGTCACCGTAACACCAAAAACGCATTAAAACTCCATTGGCTTCTGTATCAGATTTCTATTTATTCGTACGATAGGCGCGATAGCGTGCGTATCAGCAAGAACGATACGATATCGGTTTTCGAAATTACAGAATAAAGAAAGGGAAGAAAAGAAAGAAAGAAAGAAAGAAAAAAATATATATATAGGTATATATATATATATATATATATATATATATATATACACATAAAAGGAAACCCGTGTATCGCGTTTTATTTCCATCGAATTTTCCTTCAATCGATCATAAACAAGTACGGCAAGATGATCCTAGGAAAGATAAGGAGGCGCAATTATGAGCGGAAAAAGCCGCCAGTTAAAAGGACCGAGACAAGAATTAGCAGTAGTTCGGCGAAAGTACGTATATTTACAGTGAAATTCATTGATCACATAGTGATGCACGTATGCGTGTGCGCGTGCGTGAGTGAATACTATTGGAATTGTTCAATTTGTTTTTCCTTTTTTTTTCCTCGCTCTCTCTCTCTCTCTCTCTCCATCTCTCTTATCTATCTTTTTCTCTCTCTCTCTCTCTCTCTCTCTTTCTCTCTCTCTCTCATTTCTTTTCAAAATGCATTCGTACGTATGTAAGAAGATAAAGTCTGTGTATTTGCCTATCTATCTATCAATATCATATACGTTAAGTCTATACGCTAGAGTTCGTTAATTTGCAGAAGGAACTCTTTGGAGTTGGAGAGGCTGGTCAACCCGACGGTATGAGCAGCAGGAAGATGTCTAACGGTTCGACCGGAAGTACCAAGCACAAATGGTTGAAAGCGTTCAAAAGTTTGAAAACGAGCTCGCCGACAACGTCACCGCCTGCCGACAAGTGAGATCGTCATTATTTTATTTTTCTCTTTTTTTTTTTTTTTTTTTTATTTTTCTTGTGTTTTCTTTTCCTTCTCATTCGCGCACGTGTGTCTCTATCTTCCTTTCCTTTCCTTTCTTTTTTTTTTTTTTATTCTGGCTTTTTTATTTTCTTTCAAATTACATCGCGTTAGAACATCGCTTTAATTATCGTCTAATTTAGGGAAAAACTAACCGTGGTATTTCTTTTTCTTCTTTCATCCGACTAACGTAGAGGAAAACAGGCGATGTATCATGCAGTATCAACCGTAGTAGCTTTATCCAGGTATATATTGTACAATACAATATAATGCGATATAATGTATACCCGGTTTGACAATTAACGCAAACATATATACATATAATATATATACAGGGTGTCTCAGCTAAAGGAGGCCGTCTAATTAGTATTTTTTACCCTATAAGCATGTATGTTTTTATATTGTACCTTGTAACGGGTAAAAAGATACTTTTGAGTAAACTTATATCGTTACCTTTATATTACCTTCAACATCAAAAATGTGATAATATTTTAAGACAATGTTAAGATGGTATTTAAACTTACAAAGAAAATATTTAGGCGACCTCCCTTTAGCCTAGACACCATGTATATATATATAAAAAGTAAATAAAAAGATGACGTCGAGAGCTTGATATATATATATATATATATATATATATATATATCGATACTTTATATTGACGATGATAATCTTTTAATTAGGAAAAATAACGATATCGAGGACGGTCACGTTTGGCGAGAATACACCTATCGTAAGATAACACCTTGCGATGCTTGTGGCCAAGTGCTACGCGGTCATAGCCGTCAAGGTCTAAGGTGCCGTGGTTGCAAGGTCAACGCTCATTCCGACTGCATCAATCAGATACAACCGATTAAATGTCCAAGTTTGGCTCCGAAAAAGAGCGGCGGCATACCGCTTTTGCGTCGTCAAAAAACTCAAGCGCCGGTCGACGATACACCGCCAGCTGATCACAGTGAGTACTTACGAGTTAATTTGTATTATTTAGACGAGACGCAACCCACTCCATTTTACGGCGCACCCTTTAAATTTATAACTTCGCTAGTTTCTTCGTCCTTTCTACTCTCTTTTTTTCCTTTTTTTCTTTTCTATCACTTTCTCTCTCTCTTTCTCTCTCTGTCTCTATCTCTGCCTCTATCTCTATATCTTCTATCTATCTCTCTATCTCTCTCTCTCTCTCTATCTCTTTCTTTCTCTAGTTCTTTTTTCTTTCTTAAAACTTCGTCTATTTTCTTTTTCTTATTGCCCTCTTTTTTTTCATTCTTTCCTTCTCTCTTTCTTTCTTTCTTTCTTTCTCGACAAGAAAAAAAAAAAAAAGGAAAAAGAAAAGATCGAGTTTTCGTTTGCTTTTCTTCAAGCCTACCACCCCCGCAAAGGCTTCGAATCGGTTTAAAAAAAAATACGATATCTACTTTGAACGGGAAAACTTTCTTATTCGTCGGGAGTGATCGATGAAAGACTTTTCAGTAAATATATTTATACCTTTACGTGTACTTTATATATATATATATATATATATATATATATATATATATATATATATATATATACACGTTATTTTATCAACGATTGGATATCTACTACTATTCGAATTCTATCGAGGGCAAGTCCAATTCGACGTGCTTTCATCGATCCGTTGTCCGAATAGAAAATACGGACGGGAAAGGGAAGGAGGGGGAAAATGGAAAAAAAAGGAAAAGGAAAGAGAGAGAGAGAGAGAGAGAGAGAGAGAGAGAGAGAATATTTACGTGTCGCAGCAACGTCCCACAGAGTGTAAACAAAAGTTTGATCGCTTAACCCTTTTAATTGCTTTGTTATTCTTGTATTTCTTTTTCTTTCATTTTTCTCATTCCTCTTACTTATTTCTTTTCACTTTTTTTATCTTTCTTTCTTTCTTTCTTTCTTTCTTTCGATCTTTCGATCTTTTGTTCTTTCAACGTTTCGTCGAGTTGGCCGAGTAAAGAAAAAAAAATAAACAACAAAACGGACGAACCCAAGAACGGGTTCGATTCTTCTACGAAATATCAATCATCGTCACGTTCATTTATCACGCAGATTATCATTCTCTCTCTCTCTCTCTCTCTCTCTCTCTCTCTCTCTCTCTCTTTCATACATAATTACGAAATTATTAAATCTCATTCTGTCGTTCGATTATTAGCACGATTATTAACACGAACGCGACGAACTCGATCGACTTTCTCTTTTCTTTTCTTTTCTTTTCTTTGCTTTTCCTCTTTCTTATCTCTTCTCTCTCTCTCTTTTTTTTTTCTTTTCTTCAATAAAATTAAGAGGGTATAACAAAGAGGAAGAAAAAAAAAAGATAACAAAGAAAATTGATCGACATAAGAGAGAGACACGTAGGGGTTGGGGCTGGGGTGTTGGGGAGCGGGCAGAGGCTTCGCGATTTTCTTTCTTGATCGAAATAAAGAACAAAAAAAAAAAAAACGGCAACAATGAAATGACGTTGTATACATACATACATAAGTAGCGCGTCGAAAGAGAAAGAAGAATTGATGAAAGAGGGAGGGGGGGGGGCGGTGGAAGCAAATTCTAAAAAAAAAAAAAGGAAGAAAAAGAAAGAAAATTTCGAAAGTAAAAAGGTAAAGCTAAAAAAAGAAAAAAGAAAAAGGAAGCCTACGCCGCGCATTCGAATTTGCATTCGCATCTGCATTTGCATTTCCATTCGCATTAGCATTCGCAATTCGCAATTCGTAATTCACAATTCGCAATTCGCAATTCACAATTCGCAAATCGCATTTCCATTGCTATGTCTCTCTATATCCCGTATGGACAGACGTGGACACCATATACCAGGTGCTGAAGCAGGCAGGCGAGATACGTGGAAACTCGACAAATTCACCACCTACGCCTCCCACAGCAGATCATCCTCCCTCCGGTGCAGCACCTTCTTCGGCGAGGGCCTCCTCCCACCCTTGTTCCTCGTCCACCTCTGGTAAGGCACACCACCGATTCCTATCGATCTTCTATCTATCCTTTCTCTGTTCTTCTTCTACTACTTTTACTACTTCTACTTCTTCTCTTCTTCTTCTTCTTCTTCTTCTTCTCCTTCTCCTTCTTCTTCTCCTTCTTCTTCTTCTTATCGCGAATAAGAAGAAATGGAGAAAAGAGTTAATTAAATAAAAACAAAAACAAATAATAATAATAAAAAAAAAAAAAAAATAATAAGACAGAAATATGCTCGTCTCTTTACCACCGGGACATGACTCGTCATCTCATTCTATCCTTCTCGTACTCTTCTCAATGTTTTCTCGTGTTATCTCTCTCTCCCTCTCTCTCTCTCTCTCTCTTTGTCTCTGTTGCTCTTTCTCTTTCTCTACTTCTTTCTCTTTCTCTTTGTGTCCGGTTATACATTCGGATTTGTTCCTTTCGTTGTTTCTTTCTCTTATTATTTTCCTCTTAACGTAAGATTACCTATCTATCTATCTATCTCTCTCTTACCAATAGCTTTATGAGCTCGCTCTTCGCAAAGGCTCGAATCTGTCTTTCCTTTCTCTAAAATTTCAAAGATCATCTCCCTTATGATCGTCTCGTTAAATGGGGGGGGGGGGGGATATATATATGTAAAATAATTTTTTTCTGAAAAAAAAAAAGAAAATAGAAAAAAATAACAACAGGGAAAAATTATTCGTACGAAAGATAAAGATGACGAAGGTACTAAGCGAAGTTTTTCTCTTCGTTAAAAACGTACGCCAAATGATCTTTGAAAATTTTCTTCGTAATTTCGACGGAACGACGGAATTGTATTTTATAATCGATGTATAATCGAAGAGATTCTCTCGCCTAAACCTTTCGACATACAACTTGTCGAATTCGACGAATATATGTACCTCTAACGCGAGCCGATGAAACGGGGGTGAAACGATTTATCGATCTATCGATCTATCGATCGATTGATCGATCGATCGTTCGAAGAAATCCAAATTTTTTACCCACCTAATCTATCCTTCGAGGCACGATCCGTTTGTTTTAAAAAGAAAACAAAAAGAAAAAAGGAAGAAAAGAAAGAAAGAAAAGAATAATTCATTGCATCCTCATCGACGTTCGAATCAATTTATTTAACGGTCATATACAACTATAAGATCGACGTTGTACTAAACCATTGCAAATAACAATCGCCTGAGATTATTAACGACACCATCGTCACGCAACATTGTCGACATTTTTTCTTTTTTTTTTTTTTTCTTTTTTCTTAATAATCGAAAAATAGCTTGTGATCGAAAGGGAAAAAGAACGAATGTCATATGTTAAACGTCATAACAGCCGTCATAGCCGCTTTATTCTCAACCCTGCTGCTGCTGATTTCTCGCTTTCTAAAAATATATTTTAAAAAAATAAATAAATAAATAAAAAACAAAGGACGAAGATAATGAACAAAATTACACGCGCGTGTAACGAAAAGAAAAGGAAAAATAAATTGAACTAAAAACGAGTGAAAAATAAAAAATCCGTTTCAACGAGAACAACGCTTACTAGAGTAAAAGCGCACGTGGAAGCATTTTCAAAGGCACTCGATTTATTTTCGAGGAGTCCTAAAAATGAAGAAGGATCGAGAGTATCCTACAATACTTCAAACAACTTTCTAAAGAGAAAGATTAACGATCGGTAACACTCTCTCTCTCTTTCTCTCTCTCTCTCTCTCCCTCTCTCTCCCCCTCTATCTATCTATCTATCAATCTCTCTCTTTCTCTCTCATTATCTTGCCTTTTGAGCCGATCTTTCATCACGACTACAAAGAAAAACTTTCTTCCGCTATTCCATCTCGCCAAATACATTTATTTATTTCTTTATTTATTTATTTCATCAAAATTCTTTCGCCTGATTTTTCCAATTGATAACGCAAAATAACGATTGATCGTAGTATTTATGCAGACTGAACATACTAACAATGTTCACAAAATAAAAATGTCCCTTCGTCCAACCCTTTCGTACCAAACCCCCTCTTCCACCCCTCCTTCCAACTTCCAATCTCCAACCTCCAACCTCCAATCTCCAGCAAAGAAGAGAACGATCAAGTAACATTCAAAAAAACGAGGGTGAGGAGTTATCTAACGAAGCTTCTCTAACGTTATGTACCAGTTTGCGAAACCTTCTATCGTATTTTTAAATACGATAATGGAAGCGTAACAAAAGCTTCAAGAGTTGTGATCGCGCTTGGAGAATATATTTAATTGAAAAAAAAAAAAAGAAAAGAATGATAATAATAATAATAATAACAACGACAGCAACATAATAATAATAATTATTATTATAATAACAACAATAAATATAATAATAATAATAATAATAATAATAATAATAATAATAATAATAATAATAGTAATAGTAATGATAAAGAAAATATAAAATAAAAAAAAAGAAATGAAAACAAAAGGTCGGAAATTCGATTGGCTAGGACGAGGAAGCGGAGGATCCATGTCAGGCACACGTCCGTTCGGACAACCGCTGGTGTTGATGACCCAGGAGTCACCACCTTCGACCTCGTCGTCGAGGTCACCGGAGACGTCGATTATGCGCAGAGAGCTGAGCGTTAACAGGAGACGATGACCTCCCTCCCACTCCCCCTCGATCGAACTACATACACACGTACTTACTTACACATACCTTCTTTCGCACTCTCTTTCCTTCTCACTCTCCCCACTACCTCTCTCTTTCTTTCTCACGTGAAAAAAGGGAATATTTACATATCCAGCCTTCATTTATAATTTCCTAACAATGTAATAAGCCAGTGCAATTTTTGAGAGGGACTAAAAGGTAGAGACGGATCCAACGACGACAACGTTCGAATCTAACGACGCTAGTTATCGATTTTTTTTTCTTTTCTTTTCCCTTCCTTTCGAAATAATTTCATTGCGTTCGATTGTTGATTCTCTCCTCCCCCCCCCCCTGCCCCCCGCCCCTATTAATTTGTAATTGTATTTCTTCCTATCATTCGTATCGAAAACAAACAAGAGAAAAATAATAAATAAAAGAAAAAGAAATAATCGACGAAGGAAGAACACTTTCGAAGAAAATTATTTTATTGCGCGTGAAGGAGTGAGAGACCAAATGGAAATCAAAAATACGAAAGGAAGGACGTGATGGTTAAAAAAAAATAACAAAAAAATAAAAAACAAAAAAGAAAGCTAATACCTTTTTGAAAAATACGAAAGAATGATCTATTCGTTTTCGACACAGTAATCGCGTTCTAATGGTTTTAACGAGTAATCATTAATAGTCGCAGTAGTAAAAATAATAATAATAATAATAATAATAATAATAATAATAATAATAATAAGAATAATAATAATAATAAGAATAATAATAATATCAATAACAAGAATAATAATAACAACAATAATATTAGTGATAAATATCGCTCGGATGAAGAATCGCTGGATCGATTAGATTTCGACAAAAGTAAAAGGATAAAGTAAGATTAAAAAGGAATATAAAGAAGAAGAAAAAGAATAATAATAAAAACAAATAAAATAAATAAAAGTGATCTACTGTAATTTGTCCCCCTTTCTTTCACATTTTAGTCTTTTGTTTTTGTTTTTTCTTCCCCGCTCCCCTCCACCCTCCACCATCGCTCTACACCCTTCTTACGCCCGCGTTAGGAATGTTTCATAGTTGACGCGAAATAACGAATAATATGTATATTGCGTGGATCGAGAGAGAGAGAGAGAGAGAGAGAGAGAGAGAGAGAGAGAGAAATAGGGAAGAAACGATGGACACAAAAATTCTTTTTAACTTTTCACGAAAATAATAAATATAATAAATGAAGAAAATGGCCGACATAGAACATGCATACGCAAATAAACGTACGCGTGCTCGTGCGCTTACAAATACGAATATTAAAAGAATGTGATGAATATAATGAGACAAAGAGAGAACCAGTCGGTTGGTATTCTCTCTCTCTCTCTCTCTCTCTCTCTCTCTTTCCCTCTCTCTCTCTCTCTTTTTCCTCTCGTTGTCATCGTCGTTGTCATCGAGGATCCGACACTTGACCCCGCAACGAAATCGATAATCCATATACACGGGCGCATGGGTTATACCTTTTGTCGTGTTCAAGCTGACATAGCGCATAAACGCGGCCCCTTTGTCGAATGTCCGAACTCTATCTCTATCTCTCTTTCTCTCTTTTTATCGGGAGAGGAACGCTAATTGGTTACGTCATGTTGGAAATGCTTTTAAAGCTGCCATCGTTTTACGAACAAGATACCTTTTGTTTTATTTCCTTTTCTTTTCCTTCTTTCCATTTCCCCCGTCTTATCAACGCGCGACTTCGATCATATGAGAATATTCCATGGAAAGGAATGAGAAGAGAATAAAAAGAAAAAATTAAAAATTAAAAAAAGAAAAGGAAAGTAATTTCGTCGCGCGTTCGAACCATCCGACAATAACGCAATTACTTATACGTGTATATGTTTCTATACATACATATATACATACATACACATATATATATATATATATATATATATAAAATAGAGTTTCGAATAAAACGCGAGAGAGAGAGAGAAAGAGAGAGAGAGAGAGACAGAGATGTCGTAAATAATAGATAAAATCGTGTCGATCGATGTACAAATTCGGACTCAACTTAAAACCGCGTCCGCGCAAATTTCATTCGACGGATAACTTTTATGATAGACGATTTAAAAACCAAATGATTCCTCTTTCTTTTTCTTTTCTTTTTGTTTCTTCTTCTTAACCTTTGTCATTCAATCGTTTCTCGTTCCTTTTTCCCTTGCATATTTTCGACCACGTCACGCGTTTTTTTTTCCCACTTCGTCTTTCTTTCATTAAAATATTTTTATTCTTTTTTTCTTTGTTTTGCCTTCTTTCATTTTCTTCGCCCTAACGATCCCATTCCCCTTTCGCCTCCCCCGTTCCCGCTCCCGTCCTCTCCACAATTTCCGAAGCCTATGCTATTTCAAACGGAGTTTCGACTTTCGATGGAAGCGAAGTAAGCGACTGGAAATAAGCGGGTCTCAACTATTTCCCAACGGATCAAGCAACCCAAATCCATTTGTGTCTATCCCCTCGACGTAAAATCTACTCTTCTAATCCTCTTGACGCTACCGCTCCCTCCCCTACCCCTTCCCCTACCCCTACGCCCTAAACACAACTCTCCCCATTCATCTAACCTCCCCCGATTGCCACCCTCTAATATTTTCCAACGACTGCATACATGCATACGTATTAAATTCGATTTCGTGGAGGTAATCCCATTTCACGAGAGCACAAAGTCGTGCTACGTTAAATCAAAAGGAGATAGAATAATAAATAAAAATAAAATAAAATAAGGGAAAGTAAAGCGAAAGAAGAAAATTGACGCGCGACGTCTCGCGTATTTCATCCTGATTATCCCATCTCATTGGTGTCGTTTATCAGGACGAGACAATTGAAAAGTGTTAAGGAAAAGAAGAACGATAATAAAAATTGGATCGATCGAAAAGGGAAAAAGTTTATCATAACGTTTTTAATTATCCTCGTAATACCTCATAATCGAACTCTATTGTTGTCCAAGACGATCGAGACTCGTTGAAATTGTTTTCCTTAAAATATCTCGAAATTCTACGATCTCGAATCACACGATCCAAAGATATTCTCGAGAATACTGAGAATAGGGATGCTTGTTATGGCATTAAATGAATTAAACACGATGGCTGATCGTCTCCCCGGTTATCCTGAAGGTATCGTTTAATCGAATAGTTAAAGAGAATTGCCAAAAGCTTCTCTCATACCGAGTCTACAAATTAATTAAACCGTTTAAACTTTAGTTCAACGAATGGAAAGCTTCGGCCACCATTAGCAAACAGTGTATAATACGTACTCACTTACGCCACTCAAATGATCCTATTGATCGAACACAGGAGAGACTATTTATCAGCTGTTCGTATTAAAATTAAATAGTAAATACAACAATCAATCTCTCCCATTCTCATCATCCCTCTACACCCACCACCACCACCATCGCCATTACCACGAGAGTTGACTACAAATGCATATCACGAAGAGATAATTGAACTTGTTTCTTTTCGAGAACGTTATTTTTTTACGTTTCTAATTTGCCGAATTTCGTGTAATTTTTTTTTTTTTTTTTTTAATATATCGGAAAACGAAATATTCATCATATAATGAACGGTGAAAATACAGCGTTGGTTTTTTCGAACGTCGATGAAAATATTAATAGAATTAGAATATATAAGTACTGCATACGTACGTAACGAGTTATCTAGACATGAATCGATCGTATATCGAATGTCTGTCTGTCTGTCTGTGTGTGTGTGTGTGTGTGTGTGTGTGTGTGTGTGTGTGTGTGTGTGTGTGTGTGTGTG
Organism: Dolichovespula media; assembly: GCA_911387685.1. Taxonomy (NCBI): domain Eukaryota; kingdom Metazoa; phylum Arthropoda; class Insecta; order Hymenoptera; family Vespidae; genus Dolichovespula; species Dolichovespula media. Next base: position 2,032,078 of record OU426855.1, read on the forward strand.
TGTGTGTGTGCGCATGTATGCACGCGCGCGTGTAAATATTGTAAATAAAATGAGATTATCCTTTACCTGTGTAAAAAAAAAAGAAAAAGGAAACGTTGCAACAATCCTCTCTTACTATCTTTCACTATTTCTCTAACTCGGAGTCGTGTCCCGTTAAACGAAGATTACCATCTATCCTATTTCTCTTCAAATCTATGAATTGCCATTTTTTCGTTCGTACATGCGAGAGTATAGAGTAACAAAAAAAAACAAAAGATCAACAATTAGAAAGTATTCGACGTAGTGGTAGAGACTAGCAATTTCTGTTCTTTTTTTTTCTTTTTGTTTTTTATTTCTATCTTTGTTTTTCTTTCTTTCTTACTTTTCCAATTTCGTCGCTGACGTTCCGAGTGAGTTCAATGGAAAGAAAGGAGGGTAAAAGAGAGAAAGAGAGAGAGAGAGAGAGAGAGAGAGAGAGAGAGAGAGAGAAAGAGAATTAAAACAGCATAAAAATAAAAAGGAACAAACGAATTGACGATATACAGAACGGAACGTCAACGTCGATAAAGTGATTAAACTTCGTTTAAACGAAAAAAAAAAAAAAGAAATTAAAAGCAAAAAAAAAGAAAGAAAGAAAGTGAGCTAATTTTACCATGATCGATAATCACGAAACCGTAAAGCACCGCATAGCCCGCAACGTAGACGTGAACGATTGAATCTGAGAATGAAGAGTCTCAGTTTGGATTCACCGGAAGGAACGGCACACGTGCGTCACCGTCCAAGAGATTACTATGCCTCAGGTCAAAGGGAATCGACGCCTCCGAGGCACTCGGACAGCGGCAGTATCAATAGATTATGTGAGTAGAAATTAATTCCGATATCTTTGGAAAAAAAAAAAAAAAGAGAGAAAATGCATTTGGGAACACGAAAAACGTGTGTGTGTTTCCTCTCATCGCGTGTTACGTACGCGCCAAGACATAGAGTTTTAACCGATCTTCTTCGCAGCTCCGTGCAGCCCGGGACAAGGTCACGCCATGCATAAGCACATTAGGAGCGCCATAAGGACGTCCAGCGTCGATTTGCCGGACGAGAATGACAAGTGTTATTCATCGGCAAGTACATCGCCGTGTCCCTCGCCCCATCCGAACAATCAGAATCACATGAATCCGTCTGGTAAACGAGTACTACCACCGAACAATCTTTACGTCGTCCTTTACAATTTCGAGGCACGTCATCGCGACGAACTGGACCTGAAGTGAGTATTTATCTCCCATTCATCGACCCACCATCTCTTACTCTCCCCTCACCTCCCACCACCCACCTACCACCTCATCGTTTATATCCGTATAAATATAGATCCGCGGCGACTCGTCCCAGTAATACCTGTTCGTTCCATCGTGAATTTTTCTCCGTACGATCGAAATAATTTTTTCGAAGGACGGGCTGGGATGGGGGAGGAAGGGAGAGGTGTGATGGGGTGTGAGACTGATAGGAACAAGAGAGGAAGTAGGGGAACGAGAAAGGAACGAAAGAAAGTAACGTTCATCGTTCGTCTTCTAGGCCCGGTTACAAGGTCACGGTCATCGACAAATCCGAAAAGGATTGGTGGAAGGGCAAATGTCTCGGCGGCCGTGCGGGATACTTTCCTAGCGCCTACGTGATGCGCGTAGAATCGGGACAAAAGACACTGCAGGTCACTCGCAACCTGCAACTGACCGATCAGATCACCTTGCTTAGAGATCAGGTAAAAATTAGGAGTTACAATTGGGCGATTGACGATGATCTATGATTTTTTATTTTTACGTTCAGAGGAAACAATGACGTATGAACGTGTACAACGTCAAAGTACGTCGATATAATCTATATTAATTTATAATCGGACGTTTCGTGATTGCCCGCAGATCGTAATCCAAGTAGGCGAGGAGGTGGACGGGGTTGCAATGGTTAGATTCGCGGCGGACGTGAGATCGGCCGAGCATATCGGTAAGGAGGGTGACGTATTATACAACGAAACCCTCTGTCCGTTGATGTACTTACAAGAGGTGTGACAGCAGCCTTATCAAGGCACTCGCATTAACATGACGAGCGAACTTCAGCACTGCGCCAATCTCCGGAATCATTTTTCTAATCCGATGCGCCGAAGCGTCGTCGAAAAGTATTACGACTGTCTCCAGTGTGCCGAGCAATGTCGTCACACCGTTACCAATAATAATAATATTATTAATAATAACAATAATAATAATAATAATAGTAACAATAATAATAAGAATAATGCCAAGAGTAGTAACAATAATAATAATATTAATAATAATAGTAATATTAGTAGTAGTAGTAGTTATAACAAAGGTAACAATACAAAGAGTATGATAAATGGTAAAAGCAAGGAACGTCAAGGTTCGAATCTTGACACCTGTTCCATCAAGAGCAAGGATTCTAACAGAATTTTAACGCCCTACAATGATTCGACGAGACGTTATAACGCACGTAGCAACGACCAACTAATGAAATATCTATCAAGGAATCATCAGATACACTTGACACCGGCTAGAAAAAGATCGTCCTTGGCTCGGCCGGTTCGCGTTCACGATTCCTTTGTACAGCCGAAGAAACTTATCGCCAGTGGTTACACCGTCCAACATAATCGTCAATATCAACAGTTTTATCAGAAACAGGAACTGCAATATCACCAACAGCAACAACAGCAACGACAACAGCAACAACAGCAACGGCAACAGCAACAGCAGCAACAACGATGTCATCAGGAACTAGTTCAGAGACATGAACAACAACAACAACAACAACAACAACAACAACAACAACAACAACAACAATGTCAAAGCACGTCTAATGTACCCGATTACGCTTACGAGGACGAGGAACATATAGAGGAGGAAATAACATGGCCGATTCGATTTAGGCTCGAACAAATGCTCGAATTAACCCTACCTCAGGGGAAGAGACGTAAGAAGAAGAAAAAAAAGAAAAATACTACGATGATGCTGCTTAAGCAGGAACAAAATAACAGACATGGTTTCAAGGACACCGAGAGATTACTCAAGGTGCTCAGCATGAACAACGTGGACCAAGATAATAGGTACAACGTTAAACGGTGTTCCATAATGTAAAAGATGCCACAGGAACATACCGTTCTCTATTTATTATCGTTATCATTACAAATACATACACACACACACACACACACACACACACACACACACACACACACACATTGTGTGTGTATGTGTGTGTGTATGTGTATCGTTATATCATATATCTTGATCTAATATCTCATATCTTGATCTAAATTCGACGAACCTTTTTAATTCTTTTCACAGCGTCACCACGTTTTTTAAATATTTTTTCTTTTCTCTTATTTCTTTTTCCTTTTTTTTTTCATTTCTCATCGATCACATTCTCATCGAGAGAATTGAGATTTCGTTGTAATTAATTAATTTCCACGAAGCTGATTCGTTAAATCGTCGGCCTAGGAACACGTTATCATATAAATACGTATCGTACATATATACATGCATACATACATACATACATATATCCGAGCCTATTCATACTTTCGCGTTTTATTTAAATGAGTATCGAAGCATTTCGTTCGAACGTTCCGTAAAATTCTCGATAAAAATATATGTGAAAATTAAATCACATAAGATGATCGAGCATTTATGTATATTTCTTTTCTTCTTTTTGCAATGATTAACTCATATATATATATATATATATATATATATATATATATATATATATATATATACTTTAAAACACAATAAGATTAGTTGCACCGTGAGATAAAGGGAGATTCATAATTCTCTAATCGTCGTTGTCTAACGGAAGCTTTCATCGTAACCTCGCCGAATATAATATTCTGATCCTGTTATAGAAATCTAACTCTCTTTTTCTTCACTCTCTCTCTCTCTCTCTCTCTCTCTCTCTCTCTCTCTCTCTCTTTCTCTTTTCCTCGAATCCTTTATACTCTTAACAAGGAGAAAGAAAGATAGAGAGAGAAAGATAGAGAAAGAGAAAGAGAGGGAGTGAGAGAGAGAGAGGAAGAAAAAGAGAGAAAATAAGAATTCTATTAGATTTAAGAAAGATATCAGATGAGATGATCTATCGTTTTATCGTAAGTTATAGAGATATTCATATATACACATATATACACATCTATATATACATATATATATATACGGTGTAGGCCAAAAGTTAAATTATATTAAAAATCTATTACACCTTTTCCAATACCTTTTAACCTAATTTCTTTTTTCAGATTGTAAAACTAAGAACTCTTTTGGCTCACCCTGTGCATATATAAATATATATATCGTACAGATATATGATATACACATAAGCAGAAAACACGCAAAAATCATAGTCAGAAACATATACATAAATATATATATATATATATATATATATATATATATATATATATATATGTATATATGTATATCTAAGAGTGTCCTTCCCAACGTTAAAGCTCTGTATCGAATTATTGCATCGTTCAACGGAAATATTGCAACGTAGATCGAATCAATTGCGTATGATACCTCTTCAAATACCAAAAAGTAAATAAAAATATTTATTCGCGAAAAGTGTTCGAACAAATGTTCGAGAAGCTTTACTGCATGAATTTTGTTGTATTTATTTATTTTCCTTTTTGTGTGACTAATTGATTACGATCACTCTATGTCACGTGACCTATCGAACGCAAATTTTTCGATTATTGTTGCACAAAAAGAAAAAAAAAGGAAAAACAACACGTTAACGATGCTAAATATTACCTGTATCATAGAGAAATAAGCTGTTTTAAAATTATATACCATGCCCAGTATTTTCTAAGTATTATAATTGAAAGAGGAAAAAAGTATGTATATATATATATATATATATATATATATACATACATACATACATACATACATATACATACATATACACACATATGCAGGGGAAAAAGTAATCACGTTAATGTGACCACTACTAACTACCACCACTACCGATAATTACTAGTAGAATAAATAAATAAATAAATAAATGAATGAATAAATCAATCAATCAATCAAACGGGGAGTAAAATTAATTGATATCCGTAAATGTTTGAATGTTGAAAGAAAAAGAAAAAAGAAGAAAAGGAAAAAAGAAAAAGAACCAAAAAAATGGAAAAAAATAAAATAAAGTGTGGAATAGACGAAGGGCAGAGAAAAAAAAATGGCCGACTAAATGGATATAGTGTGTATTATGTGTAATCTCTCATCGTGTGCCATTGTACGTCATCGCAAACACGTTTGATATAATTAACCTCAGTCTGATTCATTTACGTATGCGTGATATCTTTGGTAAACGTCCCCCAAGCAAAAAGTGTTTATTCGAATAGACTGCACGAAATATATTATCCATATATATACATACATACGTACATATATGTATATAGATATATATATATATATATATATATATATATGTATGTATGTATATGTATATACGTACATGCATACATGTATCAAAGATTTACCTTTATTTACTACCCTCCCAAAATTCATTATCCTAATCGAACGATCGATTGTGAAACAGATGGTTAACAAATGAATAACAATTAAGATCAATACGGATCAACATTTTTTTTATTTATCTTCCTTATTTCATCCTTCTTGTTGAATTAAAACACATCGAACTTAGGAGGAACTGATACGATTTCGATCAAAGGAAAAAAATGATCTCTCGAGAGATCGAATCAAGAAATGAATCGTAGGATAGGAGAACAAAAACAAAAGGGAAAAACGGTACGAAACCGTACCCATGGATATGGACAATATAGGACATTGATGGTACGTAAAATTTTTTATCATCGATAAATCAAAGAAAGAAAGAAAGAGAGAAATAAAAAAAAAAAAGGAAAGAAAAACGGATTAAACCGATTGATTTAAAATATCTCGAACGATCGATCGTTTCGAAAGTTCCAAAAAAAAAAAAAAAAGAAGAAAAAACGACAAAACAGTCTCCAATCTCTCTTGATTACGTTTAGATCTAGAGCTTGTACTTGGCACCACGTATTATGGGATATTTGTCGCCGTTGCATACGCCACGGAAATCATCCAACGAAAGGTCAAATATCGCCACGCCCCCTAGACCCTTGGCCTTGACGTAACTAGCCTTGTTACCGGCCGTATCGGTGTCCTCGAAACCAACCCAAAGACCCTCGGCTCCTGTATCAGCGTTGTACGGCTCGTAGGCGTAGCTACCGTATTTTTTCGATGGATCGTTTACCCTTCTCAGACGTCCCAAATTGGTCTCGGTCAATTTCGTGCAAACTTCGGCGTAAGACAATATCCCCGGTATACCTGAGTGTGGCCCTGGCTCACCTGGACCCTCCGCGATGATTGGTGGTACGCCAGAAATTTGACTGTCCGACGTTAACTTCCAGGTTCTCGCATAAGTTGGTATACCAACTACTATCCTAGAACCTGGCGTACCATTCTCGAGCCAATACCTTAATTAATTTTTAATAATATAGATTAATTGGATATATCTAATTCGCTTATCCGACACGATCGAACGAAAGAAGGAAAAAGAAAAAAAAAAGAAAAATCGAACAATCCAATTTTTTACCTAACCGACGAATCGATATTGTCCTCTGGTACACGTCCATAACTACTGTACACCGGAGCAGGATAATCGGCCTCCTTCGGATTGCGTTCTGGTGTTTTTTGATCGAATGCCATCAGATGTATTGCATCGAGATTCGGCGACAACAAACGTGCCTCGTAATAAACTGTCGAGAGAGAGAGAGAGAAAAGTATATTAATCGACTGAATATGACAATCAAAATCGTTCATTCGTACTCACGGATACTCATTAAATACGTAATCTTGTAATTTTCCATAATTTATCATTACTATACCGATTCGCGTATCGCGCGCAAAATGCGATTTCCTCGAAGGAGTCGATGGAAAATTATAAAAGGAAAAGCAAAAGAAAAGAAAAAAAGAAGGGAAAAACAAAGAACACGTACCACTAGCATTGATATGCGGAAGGACGGTTAATGTCAGAGCCTTTCCTTTTGGTCGAAGTTGTGTCTTCAAATCACGAACCAAAATAGTAAAACCATCCCGATGTTCCTGTTCCTTATCGTCTTTGAATTTTCCATAACCGAACGTCTTCTTGATTCCGTGCCAAAGGGAACCCCAGGTACCGCGGTTTTTCTTTACCTTCACTGGTGGAAATTGCCAACCTAGATCTATACCGTCGAAGTCATGATCGTTCAATATACGGTTCACGGAGTTGATGAACTTTGATCTTGCCTCTGATGTTTCGGTCTATCGTGGAAAATGAAATACATAGATAAGAGATAACTCGTCACTTCTTATTACAGTAAAATTATTCTCTCTTAACGATTTATCATAAATTTTACGAAGTTTATTCATAACGTCGTTGAGTATTATTAAATATTATATATTGCGTTGCGTCTATATTTTTTTCGTTTTTTTTTTAATTTTTAATCTTGTTTTCTTTTTTTTTTCAAAATCGTCAAATCGATTCCTACCTATCTCTAAAACGAAAGTCATTCTCATTCGACGAGATGAAACAAAAAGTAAAGACGAAAAAAAAAAGGATCAACAATTTATCATACCAACGTAAGATATTTGTGCGTTTCTTCGTAGGGATCAGCATTCCCGCCGATTCCAAGATAAACCTTAAGATCTGGAAATGATTTCTTCAATTGTGTGCTCAATCTGTAATAAGCGTAGCCAGCGCCAGTGTCCAGATTTGGATTCAATGAAACAATTTCGAACGTATCGGGATTAATCCCAGCGAAACCGTATATCAAGTGGGTACAGAGAGATAAGGCGGGCCTAACATCCTCGAGTTGGAATTTTCCAGGACCTTAAAATATCACAGAACGAAAGATTTCATTATCATATTATCGATATTCTCTCGTTTTTTCGTGTCATGGGCAAACAGAGATGGACAGAGAAAGAAAGAGAGTGACGTCACGGACGTAGAAAGTTCCTTTCACGGATATCACACTTCGTCTACTCTCATCTTAATAAATTAATAATAATAATAATAATAATAATAATAATAATAATAATAATAATAATACATTGACGTAAGTACATTTTTCGAAAATTTTTTATTAACGCGTAACGTACATGAACAAAAATTAAAAAACCTTTTTAGAATTGAAAAATAATTTTCTATAGAGCACGCAAACGAATATTATAATACTTTTAAAAACGAAAGATCGTAACTATTGTTCCGTATTTAATTTAATTAAATATTGTTGAAATGATATTTACCTTGTCTTTCGAACGACGTAACGTTCCAGTAACACACGACCTTGTTGTGTTCGTGAGTATCGACGGCAAGTGACGCCTCGAAAATGAGCACGGCCAGAGCCGCGAAAATGAATGCCTTCATGTCTTTTGTTCCTAAAAAGAAAAAAGAAAGAAGGTAAAGAAATTTACGGAAAAATTCGAATCGACGATTGGTCGTAAAAAAGAAATAAATAAATAAATAAATAAAAAATAACGATGTTAAATCGTGATAAATCGAAACTATGATCTCGTTTTGACACGATTTAAAAGAGTAAAAAGTAAATTATACAGAAAAAAGTAAGGAAAAGAAAACGAAAAGGAAAGAAAAATATATAAAAATGAAAAAACTACAAATATCGCGTCTAAACGATCTTACCTCTGACGACGAAGGATTCAAACTGCTCGATCGGATCGACTAACCGAGGACTTTGTTATGTTCGTGCGATCTTTGAGATTTGGAGTGGGGAGACCAATGATATTACGTCACCTTCCTTACAATCTCTCGTCGCACACGAGCCCGCTCTCCTTTTTCACATACGTTTAACGAAATTGTGTTAGAATTGATAAATAAGCACGTATCTACGTATATGCGTTATATATGTATACGCGTGAAGGAGATACGCCAAGGTCAAAGGTCCTCGAGGTGTCGAGAAGAATCGAGACGAACGGATTATACGGAATACGAAAGAAAAAGACAGAGAGAAAAAGAGAGAGAGAGAGAGAGAGAGAGAGAGAGAGAGAGAGAGAGAATCATGGGTGCAGCCTTTGCACACAGAATTTTTTAATCTCTAATTTGGAAATTTTATTATTGTCGGTATAATTTGTTTGTAGAGAAAGAGAGAGAAAGAGAGAGAGAGAGAGAGAAATTCCCCTTTAATGTTTTCCTCCTTCGATCTTCGTGATCCGTATAATACGACGATTCTAACTTTAACTTAATTTTCTTTTTTTTTTTTTACTTCTCTTCCATTTCCTTCTCCTTCTCCTCCTTCTTCTTCTTCTTCTTCGTATAGAAAGATTATGCGAACAGCATATTGCACTTACTTACACGTTCTATTCGACGAGAAGACGAGGAGAGACTTCTAACTAGATAATTGAAGGTAACCATCCCAATATGTTATCAAGACGAGCGATGAGATCATTCTCGATCTTTTCTAAAATTATTTCGTCGCGGATGTTTTGTTTCCGTTCGTACAGTTCGACATTTAACTCTTTAAAAATAATAACATCGTACGGATAGATCGGTAACAATTACGAAAGACGGAATTTGTGTCACGAACGAACGTCCGAAAAAAGTGTTACTATTTCTGTGAAAGAAAAAGGGGAAAAAAAAAGTAAAAAAAAAAAAAAAATAAGAAACGAAAGATATCCTTCGCACACTCGCGCACAGAGCTGTCTTATTTCATTTTACATATGTGCGAAGCACATATCTTTCGTCTATCCAGGACCTGATCTTTCTTTTCTTCTGTTTTGTTTTCTTTATTCTTTTTCTTCTTCTTCCTCCTCCTCCTCGAACAATAAAACGTCAGGCATTGCGATCGCGATAGTCGAAAAATTAAAGTCGAGATCGAGGAAGATTGATATGTCTAACGATACGATATCGATGCGCTTTTAACTTCAATTTTGCGCATTAATGTCGATGTGCCCGAGAATATAGTTCAATTGTGATAACCCAAATGATAGGTCAAAACTTTCTCTATCTATTTTCTATGTCCGTT
>OU426855.1:2047095-2059595 GCA_911387685.1 Dolichovespula media
TACCCGTTTGTTAATCGCGATCGATCGTTCCGTTTTGTTCGTTTATTTCTTTTTGTCGTTGCTTTTGCGTTCGTCACAAAAAAAAGAAAAGAAAATTTCAAATTCCTTCGAAAGAAAAAATAAAAAAAAAAAAAAAGAACAAGAAAAAATGGGAAGAGAAAATATAGAAAGCTTGTAAAGTAAAGATCAGGTAAGAAGAGCAGGGGTGCTAGTAAAAATGCGAGCCGATAAAAATAATAACAATTTATTAATGCGGTAAGTAACACAGAAGAGTACAAGGCGTATATATCGCTGACGTAGTGCAAAAGTCTCATTTTTCTGGTCTTTTTTCCTGCATTTTTGTTTCTTTTTCGATTTTCTTCTTTTTTTGTTCTTTGTTGTAATTTCCTCGTGCACACACATGGATTATTTTTTCTCTCTTCTTCGTCGGAGAAAGAATATGTTCGATTCCAACGAATATGTTTATATATATATATATATATCCTTTACGACCTCTCTTCTTCTTTGTTTATTTTTATTTATTTTTTTTTCGTTTCTCTTTTATCCTTAAAATTCGAATTAATAGAATGTATAATAAAAAAAACTTTCTCGCGTATAGTAAATTAATTTTCATTTCTTAATTTATCCATATATTGCATATCGTCATTTCTTTTTTCATCTTCCTCTTCTTCTTCTTCTTCTTCTTCTTGCATATTGCATTATTTTCAAACATATTAATTTACGTAATTTAATTACAATTTAGAGCTATTTGCATTTGCCATTGTAATACTATCGAAGAGCAAAATTTCTTCGATTTTCGATTAGAAATCGAAATTTAAAAAGTAAATAAGTAAATAAATAAATATATATACATATATATATTTATTTATTTATTCATTTATTTATTTATTTACTTATTATTAGTAAATAATCTGTAAGTAAATACACCGTATCAAAATGACGAAGTTTAAATGCATATCCGATAAAAGGCGCGAATTTCGTCGATTAAAATCGTCACGAAATAAAGATGCGTATATTATCGAATAACGTCGTCATCGTCATCGTTATCGTCATCGTTATCGTCATCATCATCGTCATCCTCGTCCTCGTCTTCGCATAGTCATAATTTATCTACCATACCCAATTTAAAATCATGCAACTACATGTGGCACATAGAAATAAAATTTAAAGGGGAGGAGGAGGCGAATGAGGAAAGAAAGAAAAAAGGGAGAAAAGAAAGGAAGAGAGAAAAAAAATTAAAAGATGGCCCGTATAAAGAAATAAAAAACAAAAATAAAAAATAAATAAAGATTAAAATAAAATAAAAAAATAATAAAAAAGAAAAAATACAAAATAAAGAAAGGAAACAAAGTGACCCAAAGGTAACCACCCCTAGCTAGAGAAACTAACAGAAATGCACATACACGATACCGTCAAAAATCCTTCGAGTGCCACCGACGCATATACTCGTCCGATGAAAATTATCGGACTCATACTTGCGCCAGACGAATTCCTTCTTCAACTTGCATTCCCAAAAAAACGAATGAACATTACCAATGTTTGAGATGACACATTTGTCTATATAGATATATATGTATCGGATACATTGTATGCGAGAAATTATTTCGTCATTGAATAAAAAGAGAATGAAATCTACATATGCCAGCACTCGAAGGATTAGAAACAATGTGTATCACTCGAAGGCACATTCTCACAAATAATGCGACGACCTCTTGCATTTTACTCATCGATAAGATCCAAGAAGGCGAGTCGTCAATATCGTTACTTTCTCTCTCTCTCTCTCTCTCTCTCTCTCTCTCTCTCTCTCTCTCCCTCTCCCTCTCCCTCTCCCTCTCCCTCTCCCTCTCCTTTTTTTCTTCCTTATCCTTTCGAAAAATATACGTACACAGACCGATCGATCCATAAAACACGATCGACGATTTCTTTCATTTGTGCTTTTTTTTTAAAAAAAAAAAAAAAAAACAAACACGATCGGTTCACAACGATGATCTTCGTCCTTGAAAGGATTCGTCAATTTCCTATTTCCTCCTTCTGTTGCCAAGCATCGACCGGCGCCGCCTCGTTATCGGTATCTCTGAACTCGGGAAAATTATTTTGCGCATCGGGCCGTGCAAGAGTATCGGTATCGTCGGTATTCGGTGACTTATCGTTTAAAATCTTATTTTCAAGATCGGTCGGTTCCTTCGAGGACGATTTCTTCGGCGGCGCCAGTACCTGCTTTTGCGGATCCTGTAAGCCATCATCTGCCACGTCCGTATTCTTTCTCTCGGATTCCTCCTCGGCGACAACATCCTCGGCCGAAGGGAAACCACCATCATCCACCTTTTTATTTCTTTTGTCCCTTAGATCGTAGGGCAACGGTAATAATTTTTGTCGTTCCTCGTTCTTGACAACGACCTCGTTAGGACCAACCGGTATGATATTGTCATCCTCTGGTGCAAACCTAACATTACTTTGTTCCTGATTCGGCAAAACGTCGTCCTGTTCATCCTGAACGTTCCTCTCGTTCGACAACAGCGCATCCCCGATCGCGTGATGATTACGAGGTGCGGGTAGAGGTTCTGAATTCATTTCATCGTCGTTGTTCGGACGACTTACCTGTACATTTTGTTGTTGTTGTTGTTGCTGTTGTGCCTGTTGACGTTCTTCCTGTGTCGGATCTATCGCCGTATTATCCGGCACGTTTTGTTCACCTGGCTGCGACTGTTTAGGACTAATCAGACTTGTCTCCGACGATGTTGACTTGCATCGTTTCTATAATTGGACGAAACAATCGTCAAATTTTTCTTACGTATCGACTAATATAAATTTTTATACATACGTACATGCATGCATATATATATATATATACATATATATGTGTGTGTATATATATATATATCCTATGTCTTTGAACGTATATAAATTATTTAAATTGTCGAAAACAGATAACAACAACGACAACAAGAACTCGTTTAACATAATGAAAAAATGTAAACGATGATAGAAAGTGGATTACTCTTACCTTTTCATTATCCAATTCTCGTTTAAGTTGTATGATCTCCTTTCTCAAATGTTCGATTGTACTGTCGGTGTTACCGGTGCTCTTCATCAAATCATTGTACTTTTCCTCCAACTTTGCCTTCTCCGTATCCAATTCCAAATATTTGTTTTTAAAATTTTCCAATGTCCTATCCTTCTCCCCAATAATTTTCTCCTTTTCCTCGTTCGTCTCTCTTATACGACTATGAAGATCCTGAAGAGTTGATTCCAACCTGTTCGTTTCCTCCAATACCTGTTTCTCGCGTTTCTTACACTCCTCCTGAAGATCCTGATGCTCAGTTTGAAGTATCTTGTATGTCTGCTGAAGCGAATTGAATCTTTGCATTGCCTCTATACTGTCCTTATCTCTCAATGATTTCTCTCGGGAGGCACGTTGCTGCAGTTCCTGTTTCACAGCGGCGTTAGAACTCTTCTCCTCGGCCAATGACTTTTCGAGTCGTACCTTGTACTCGAATATCACTGAAAAGAAATCATCGTCGTTGCTCGTTCAGATCTTTGTTTTCTTGTTCTTTCTTTTTTGTTTTTCTATTTTTCTTTCCTTTTTCTTTGTCCCTTGTGTTTCCCCCCATCCCACCTCCACCCCTGCCTTCTCTCACTCCCCCTCTGTCTCACTCTCTCCAAATAATTATCTATTAAGTAATAGTCACGATTCACGATATATACAGTAGTCTCGTACAAACATTAACGCGATCAATTAAACGTAACGAATAATTTTCAAATATTCAACGGCAGTTCATCAAATTATTACGAGAACGTATCATCGAAAAGACGTTGCAAACTTTAAATGCTCTCTCATGCAAATTTAAAAAAAAATGGTTGGAACGAAAATAAAAGTATACGTATGTTTATATATATATGTATATACCTTGAAGTTGTGCAGCGAGTGACTCGTGTTGATGTACGCACTGTATATGAAGATCACGTAGTCTGGCCATCTCCGAGGTGGCGGCGCGGTAAAGGAACACCAATAGTATGATCACCACCCCGCAACCCCCGTACACGGCCAAGCGTCCACCTCGGCCTCTTCCAAGCCGAGAGCCGCTCATCGCTATATACGTGTATATAAAAAAAGCCAAAAAAATCAAAGTTAAACGAATAAAACAAATAAAAATAAGAAATAAAATGAGAAGAAAAATAAAATCAGAAAGGGGCGGGATGAATCGCCATAATAAAAACGGATCGTTTCGTCCGATGTGACATTAGGGGATGAGAACCACTGCCGTTTCTCCCCGATAAAGGACTCTTCGACGCAGGTGAGTATGCTTGGTGACACGGAGAAAATAGGGGAAGAGGTGGGGTGGGGGTGGGGGTAGTGGTGGGGGGTGCGCGCGCGTGTTCTGGCGTTCGCGGCTACTCTTGAAACGCGTAAGGAACAAGGTCATTGAGAATTCGTAATACTTATAACCGGGTATACTCGTGTCGTACTTTTAACGAAGGACGAACTCCCATCAATTATGGCGCTTTCACCTCCTTCTCGGTGAAGTCTCCGTAAAACGTCGTTGGCAAATTCAATTGCGGACACGAAAGGATTTTTGGCTCTTTTCTATCCTCACCCTCCCCACCCATTCTCTCTCTCTCTCTCTCTCTCTCTCTCTCTCCTTTCTCTTTAGTTTTCTCTACGTAAAAGAGTGCATAAGTATATGTACATAGATATATATGTATGTACACACGGTACTTCTCCAAACATTTTCTAAAACATTCCGACACCGGGGTACATACGCAAAAGTATAGTTATAAAAAGGAGGAGAAAAAAAAAAGAAAAATGGAGGAAAAGAAGCAGCCTCTAAAAATTTCCTTGTTAAATCTGGCCGGTGGTAATCGAGGTTAACATACGCACTCGTACGTGTGTATACTTACACGGTTTAATGAGCATAGTTGCACTATTCAAAGCATGCTTCGTTGGTTGTGACCATTATTTCACAGCATTTCGAAATTTCTCGACCCAATTACCTTCGCTTCACTTCCATTTGAACGATCTACTTTTTCTTTCTTTAATTTTAATTTATATAATATAAATATATAAATGCATATATATATATATATATATATATATATATATATTTGAACTCGTAGGATATATTATCGATCAAGCAGATTATTAAAACTTTAATTACACCTTTTAGAAATGGTTTCTATTGCCGTAGGAAGCCGATTTAGGAGTAACTAATTTTATCTCGCGCGGTTGTTAAGAGATTGACATTTTTGTCGATACTACGATACATGATCCAATGTCCTCGTGATATTATTCACGAAATCAGATATTTCGTATTGCCTGTGATAAAGGTAGTCTCAAAGGAAGATAGAAGGGAGTAAGAGAGAAAGAAAGATATAGAGATAGATAGATAGATAGATAGAGAGAGAGAGAGAGAGAGAGAGAGAAAAAGAGAGAGAGAAGTTGACCTCGTCCGACAAACGACTTAGATTTTATTTTAGCTTTTTACTTTCCTCTCGTCCTTCGCTAAGAGTACACCTTCTTTACCGTGGAAAACGCTGTACTCTTCAAAACCATAGAACAGTCCCTCCTCCCACGCAAAAAAAATAAAATAAAATAAAATACAAAAAATAAACTACGTAAGCAACGTCGTTTTACGATCCAACATTCTAAAAATAAAACTGTCGAAAATGACAAAGACTATTTTTTTAAGGACTTCCCTCCTTACTTATTACACAAATGAACAAAAAAACAATTTTTCTTTTTGTACACAATTATTTCTAAATTATCTATGAACTCAAATTCTTCTCTCTCTCTCTCTCTCTCTCTCTCCCTCTCTGTCTTTCTCTCTCTCACCCCATTTTTTTCTTTAATACACCGAACAATAAAAGATACCTAAGCTTTTTATCCTCCATTCGGTGGCATACACGCAAAATAAAAGTATACTTATCGGAATAGTATTCTAATCTTATAACCAGCGAACGGAAATATTACTATTACGAATACTATAACATTTATTTCTCTATTCCAACTTATTTCTTTCACTTATCCACATTGTAATCCTATATATATAAATAATATGTGTTTCAAAATGCTTTATTTCTTTTTTGGTTATATCGAGGTCGACAAGTCTATCGTCAAAAAAAAAAAGGAAAAAACAAAAAAAAAAAGAAAAAAGAAACGTCGAAAAAATCTAAAAAAAAATTTAATAAAATGAAATAAAAATAAAAATATATTAAAGAAAAAATTAAAAAAGGAAAATTAAAAAAAAAAAAGGAAAAGAAAAAAGCAAATTTTTTTTTAATTGAAAAAATACAAATAAAAAAGATGAAAAAAAATGAAATAAAATAAAATAGAATAGAATACAAAAAAAAAAAAGAAAACGAAAGAGTTAACTGTGTCTACAAGGAACGCTGCTCCGTGCACGGGTTCACTGACATTTCCGAGCAGGCGCACTGACTCTTGTTTTCTACGTACATGCGCGCGCGTACACACACACACGCGCGTGAAAGCAACAAGCACATGTATACGCACACGCACGTACAATCGTTATTACCAAAGGGAGAATATTTTTGACGATAATTTGATCGATGCCAGATTTCAATTCTATTTACACTTTTTTCCTTATCTTTTCCTCTTTGTTTTCTTAATAGAAAAAAATAGCTAAATATTATTAGAAAAACACAAGTATTAAAAAGAGATCCACCCTCACACGCATTCACGCACACATACATACATACATACATACATACATACACACACATACACATATATTCTCTTAGAAATAAGAATCGATTATTTAAGAGGATAGAAATTTTTCATAAAACGTCTACCTTCGTGTTTTTCTTTCTTCCTCTCTTATTTTTCTTCCTTCTTTTTCCCCCTTTATCATTATTCATTTAATCCCCCCCCACCAGGGTTTAGACGTCCATTGGGCAAAAATTTTGCGCGGGAAATATAAAATAACTTTGCAAAGGAGACAAGGTAAAAAATACATGCGATAAAACTACGATATCATAGTTGATCCTCATAATACCTACGTATTAACTTCGCGCGATAAGATCGTAAAAAATATTTACCATGTTTCCAATCGACGAGTTACAATGTAGACTTGAATTATTTATTACATTGTTACTCTCGCTCTCTCTCTCTCTCTCTCTCAAACCTCTTACCACCTCCGCTGCCACCGCCCCTTTCACTCTCTTACGATTGAACGATTAAAAAGAAAAAGAAAAGAAAAAAATGTCATTATTTCTCGACAAAAAGTAAAATGCAATTATTCTTTGCACGATTTGTTGTTGGAACGATTAAAGTTAATTTTTTTTGTCTTCGAAGAATCGGGTCATCGATCGCAACGCGAACAAACACCAAAAGAAAAAAAGAAAGAAAAGAGAAAAGGGAAGAAAAAAAATCGATCCAGACGTGACACCTTGGTCAATATTGTTCCTATTGAGCGTCCTGTCGTCAAAAAATTCTTGACATTTTGCAATGTTAAAATTCATTTCATAATACCAACATAGCTCCAATTCTTGCTCGAGTGATATATAAAATAAACAGTAGTAAACACGGAAATACATTGTACGTAATCAAACGACAATTAAAACACTTTTCCTGGCCTTTGTTTGCTCGTTATTTTTCTTTGAAGGAAAAAAAATAAAGAGAGAGAGAGAGAGAGAGAGAAAGGCCGCCTTTTAATTATTTATCGGATATGTTGTTTCCTGTCACAATTTGCAAATGACTTGTGCAAATGTTACTTTTTTTAACTCGCTTAATCAAACGCGGAAGTAAAAATAATGTTTAAAAATAAATTTTTAATACAATCAACATTTGATGATAATTTTTTATGTGTGTGCGCGTGCGAGTGTATTTCAAATACATATTTTCGAAACGAAATTATTTATAAAAGAGAGTATCGTTCTTACGAAGGTTACGCACGTACATAACACAATTATTTAACTTTTCTTTCTAATACAAATATGACGATCGACGAAACGATTAGAAAATAAAATATAAACCGCGTACGCATTTATAAGCGTGTACGTGTTACATTTGGGGCCGTATAAAAGTCACAAAAAATATTGAAAAGGATATAATCAAAAGTAAAAAAAAAAGGAAAAGAGAGAGAGAGAGGGAGGGAGAGGGAGAAAGAGAAAGAGAAAGAGAGAGAGAGAGACCGGGTCACATTCACATATACACGCACGCACGCACACACTTGTAAAAGCGAAGTTCTTTACTCTCTATGGATACGCGACGACACCAGCGACGCTTTCGGACACCGCACACATTTGCTCCCAAACATATATATATATATATACACACGCGCGCGCGCGCGCGCGCGCATGGTGAGAAAGAGAAAAAATGGACACTATTTTACCTTCTTTGTTTTTACAAATATAACAAAAACACAAAGGGGATCACATTTTCCTTCGAGCGGATAATATTAACTCACAAACGTTGAGACAATCACCATATTGGTTAACGAAAACTCACCATGAGAAACACACGTCATCGCGCGATTTACCTTACGTGCAAATCGAAAAGGAAAGGAAAGGAAAGGAAAGGAAATAGAGAAAAAAAAAGGGGGGGGAAAGAAAATAAGAACGAACGACCGTATCGTTCGTGCGTTATTGTTATTGGAACGAATAAATTGTTAACTCTCCTTACCTCCTTCTCGGACTTCGACAATTCTAATATCTCTCAGCTATTCATTCTCAACAACGGGAGTCGTCCACTGCTTTTCTCTTCTCTACGATGCTTCTACGCGTTATATCCTCCCGTAAAATATTGTGTGGTAGAGGTAGGGAAAATAAAATAAAGAAAGAAAAGAAAAATAATAATAAAACAAAAATAGAAAGGAACGAGTCCCTCTTCTCGCGTTGCTCTCTCTCCTTTCTCCTACCCCGCGACGCAAGTTCGACGTTTCTCTCGTACTCGTTTGATTTTCTCGTTTACTTCTTGTTTCTTCTTGTAACGGGCACTCGACATTAACGAACGTGATTCGTATGTATGTGTTTGTGAGTCTTTCTCTCTCTCTCTCTCTTTATCTCTCTCTCTCTATCTATCTATCCATCTTTCTCTTTCCCTCTCTTTCTGTCACGATATGTACAGAGGATCACGATATCTCCGTAGAATGCGTCTAAACTAAGGTTAGAAGAGACGTGTCGCTGGTTCTTCATTCGTGTACGCGCCCTCCGGTGCGCCCCACTATTCAACGAGTCCGATAACTTGAGTACACCGCTACGAGATGGCGACACCTTAGACGGAGCAACCAATCAACGTACGACAAGTTCGATGCCGGCCAATCGCGTACGACCGGTGCTGCCAATGTTATCGCGTCAAGGCACTCGTTCCCGTTCAGTGATTCTCAACTCGACGAAAGGAAGAGAATTAGTTCTTTTTTTGTTTTTACAATATCACTATATTTTTCTTAGCGATTAGTTTACACATCGTTAAGATCACGTTCTTGTTTTTATTTATTTATTCCTTTTGTTTTTGTTTCCTTTTCTTCTTTTTAAGAAATTGATTTACTTCGAATGAAATACGATGCATGTATATAGATTAAGGAATAATATATAACATACAAACACATACGCATTTATACATATTTTGTTATATTTGTAATTGGTACGTGAAATATCGAATTCGTCTGTAATAAAAAAAAAGAAAGAAAGAAAAATAAATTAAATGGCGAATCATAATCGTACGTCGTATGGATTAATAAATATTTATCGTGGATATGGTACTTGCCGTAATATTTCTAATCGAAGACAGTTTAATTAGTCATCGAGTACGATTAATTTTCTATTATCACACGTATTTGATGAAAATTCCAATCGACGAAATTAAATGATAAATTCCCCAATTAATAATACAAAATTCTATCGTATCATTAGCACGTAATACTAGTTACCTGTTGCATTCTCTCGTAGCATAGCATTTGTTCGTGACGCATAACAACAATAACAACAATGATGGTGTATTTCATTAAATCGATCACAACATCGATCCAACGACAATGAACGATTTATATTTCGATTTGACCGAATACTTCTTTTCTTTCCTTTTTTTTATTTTTTCTTTCTGTAACGGGAATACCTCGTGATAGGAAAATGCGAATTCGAATTAACTCGAAATAAAAAATATCGTGATGATGGAAGGCGGGTGGCGATGATGGGTGGAGTGATTGGGAGACGTACGGAAAATAATAAATCCATGATCCAATGAATTTTCAACGACGAACGATCTAATGGTAGAAAAAGGACGACGGATCGATAGACGAAAATCAAAATCCTACGTGAATACGTGGAGAGAAATTTTTACACTCGCATGGATCATTGTCAGGGGGAGGGGGACAAAAAAGAAAGGAAAGAGAGAAAAAGTAGGGAATAAAGAAAAAAAGAAATAAAATGAATAGAACCTGATAGAAGAGAAGAAAAATACACACACACACACACACACACACAAACACATAATACGTGTCGTACGTAACGCGTTTCACGCGCATAGGAATTAATAGTAAACCGTTGAGAACCCCTTTTCGGCGAGTTCGTAGTAAATTCGTACGATCTAGTAACAATTCTCGAGATTGGAGAGTATTTTAGTTTGGTAGGACTGGAGGCTCACGGGGCACGGCTCGTCGAAGTCTGAGCGTTCAGTCAGAAAACTCGACTGCACCGAATCACTACAGGAGAGATAGAAAGCTAGGAGGAGCGCGGCTGCTCTCCGCTGCTCTCCGCGCACCGTCTCTTCTATCTATCTCTTTTTTCGATCTCTCTCTCTTTCTCTCTCTCTCTCTCTCTCTCTCTATCTTTCTCTCTCTTTATCTCTATCTATCTATCTTTTATCTCTCTCTTTCTCTCTCTCTTTGTTTGCTGTCACACATTCTCTCTCTCTCTCTCTTTCTCTCTCTTTTTTCTTACTTTCTCTCCCTCTCTCTTTCTATCTCTCTCTATCTCTCTTTTTTTCCATTCTATTTATCTCTCTCTTTCTCTCTCTCTCTCTCTCTCTCTCTCTTTCTATCTTATAAACAGAGAGAGACACACACAAATCAAAGAATTTTCATTCCATCTTCTATCCGTCTCTATCTTTTTCGTTTTCTCTCCGAACGTGAATTTTTTTTTTTGTGTACCGTTAACGTCGCCGTCGTCTTGGTCGTAGTCGTCAACATCGTCGTCATCAATATCGTTCGTCGTCGTCGCCGTCGTCGTTGTCAACGTCGTCGTCGTTGAAAATTTACCGTAAAGTGACGCGCTTCTCGTCATCGACGTCGTCGTCGTCGTCGTCGTCGTCGTCGTCGTCGTCGTCGTGGTGTCCGTCGCGTCCGACGCGGTGGTCGACGTCGTCGAAGGAAGGGAAAGGAAACGAAAAGAACGAAAAAAAAAAAAAAAGAAATAAACGTAAGGAACGAGGGAAGAAATTAAAAGGATAAAAAGAAAATAAAAAACGACGGGACAGAAGTGACTGGAAGAAGGATCTTGGAAGATTGTGTTCGTCGGGAATGAGATCGGCTGTATCGTTGGGAAGAGAAGGTAGAGGAGGAGGAGGAGGAGGAGGAGGAGGAGGAAGAAGAAGTAGGGGAGTAGGAAGAAGAAGAAACTAAGGTAAACGCAAAAGAGGAAGAGGAAGAGAGAGAGAGAGAGAGAGAGAGAAAGAGGAAGAAGATATAAAAGTAGAAGAGGAAGAAGAAGGTGGAAAAGGAGGAAGAAGGAGGAGGTGGAGGTGGTGGAGGAGGATTATTCGCAGAGGAGGAAAAGAAGAGTGAAGGAAAAAGGAAAATACAAGAGGGTAGGGGGAGGGGGAGGGGAGACGAGCCAAGCCTTTTGCCGTCTCTCCTTCTTTCTTCTTCTTCTTCTTCTTCTTCTTCTTCTATTTCTTCTTCTTTTTTTCCCCATTCCTTTTCTCTCTCCATCTCCCTTTTTACCCACCCCTCCTGTTACCCCCACCTCTCTCTCTCTCTCTCTCTCTCTATCTCTCTCTGTGTCCGTGTGTCCATACTTCTCTCGCACACTACCGATCACCACTTTCCCAAGAGAACATAAGTACTCGAAGGACTTTTTTCCTCTTCTTTCGTTTTTCTTCCTTTTGGTATTAACGCGCGGACTAAAAGTTTGCTCGTGTATGCGTGTGCCTCTCTCTCTCTCTCTCTCTCTCTCTATCTCTCTCGTTTTTTTCCCCGTTTCTCTCGGTCTCACTATCATCTTCATTCGTCCCTATTATTTTCCCCTTTTTCCCCCGTCCCGCCTGTGACACAGTGATGAGATGAGTGTTTGCCCTGTGGTGTTACCGTCCAATAAAACGCGCCTCTTGTCGCGATAGTTTCTCCTCGTAGACTACGTGACTGTGACCGTGACTGCCATCGTGACGTCCTGCTGCCGTTGCTGCCGTTGCCGTTGCTGTTGCCGTTGCTGCCGTTGCCGTTGCTGTTACTGTAGCCGTTCCTGGTGTTACTTCTGCTGTTGTCGCTGTCGCTGCTGTTCTTGCTGTCGCTAATACTACTACTACTACTATCACACCACTACATTACTAC
>OU426855.1:2062095-2076885 GCA_911387685.1 Dolichovespula media
TCTCTCTCTCTCTTTCTCTCCTTCGTGCATGTATCATTCAACAATGAAAATCACAATGGATAGTATTTATTATTCATTTCAATTTCTGATCGAAATTCTAAATTAGAGATGATTGCCTATTTTTATGATTATTCACGTTCATTTTGTTTTCTTTTTTCTTTCATTTTATCTTCATCGTTGCAATAACGAGTATTGGTTGATAAATGATATAAAGAGAAATTATTTAAATATGTTTAATACAAAGTAAAACGACAAAAGAATAGAATAATTGATCACTCAGTTGCATTAGCATTATAAATGTCTTTGTTCTGTAATCCATTGATGAGAGACCACCTACCGCAGAAAAGCCGATGATTATTATCGGTCTAAGTTGTACGACTAATCGTTTTGAGATACTTTTGCTCATTTGGGTTTGAATTGCCTACGAAAATGTATTTTTTTCTCTTCTTTTTGATTTTACCCCAGTGCCCTCTCCCCATTCCCCATAATGACCGGCACGGGGAAAGAAAAATGGTATATTTATATATTCGGAAATTTGTGTAATTTAAACGTCGTAATTTAAAAATAGTGCATGGGAGACGGGACAAAAAAAGGTGTGTGTGTGTAAATATCTCAAATGACGGATCACTCATTATTACCATATGTATTTCATATGTATTTCGTTGTTACGAAAAAGAAAAAAAAAACCATAAGAGGAGAGTAAAAAATAGTTTTATATAATCGATCATTTATATATATAATATACAATACATAGAAATACATGTATACATGATAGAAATCAGTCATCAGGTGAACCGATTGACAAGTCTAAATTAACAAAGATATAAATATGTAAGCATATAATATATATATGTATATGTATATATATATATATATATATATATATATATATATATATATCGTAGTTAAATCGTCCATAATTTTATTTATCGATCATATTTGTTCCTAAAAAAACGAAGAAAATTATCTCACCGAGAATCAAATCATTCGTAATCTCTTTGAACGAACGAATCTAGGAAGAGAGAAAGAGAGAGAGAGGGGGGGGAGAAAGGGGGGACTCTCGATATCATCCTACCTTTGAATGGTCGACGGCCATTCAACCGTACTAATTATTCTCCACCAAATATTTGGCCGTTTAATGGATCGAGAAACCTCAGAGAGGAAATCGCGATGCATTCTAATTCCAATTCTAATTCTGATTCTGATTCTAATTCTAGTCCCGAAGTAGAAGATCGAAATCTTCCTTTGAGAATAAGCGATATTCAGATCGTGATAACGATCTGTCGGAAAATTTTCGCTCGACTGAATCTCTCCATTTTTTTCTTTTTTCTTTTTTCTTTTTCTAATCGTAATGAAAATCGTTCGACCATTATCGAAGAAATAGAATGGCACGACGCGCGATAACAATCGCGAAAATCGCGATCGATGGATTGAAATTCAAGACAAACAAAAAGAAATTGAGGGATTCTTTTTTCTCTCTCTCTCTCTCGATAATCCATATAAAGATAAAAAGAAAAGAAAAAGATGAAAAAACGAAAAAAGAGTACATCATCCTTACGACACGTGAAACATTTTCGAGTTACGAACCTAACCCACCTACCTACCTATGTATACCACAATGAAGGAACGACTGTTATATGTTGTTCTCTCTTGGTATATTAGATTTATGACGACTTATATAACGTCACGTATAGAATCGCGCTTGGTTATATATTAGCCTGGACGAGAGATTGGACGGCATTTTCTTTTTTTTTTTTTTTTTGGCCTTCCATTTTTAAATTAATAAGCAAATTGTTGTAGAAACAGGGGAGACGGGATGAGAGAACTTTTGATGAACTTTTAATATAATTATTAGAAGAGTTTTATTATATTATATATGTACACGCGCGCGCGCGCGCGCGCACACACGAAATATTTGCATAGCACATACATACGATATGTGTGATATATATATATATATATATATGCTATATTCGCACTTCAGTTATTTTGTTACGTCGTAGGATAGTAATGATTGCTTCGTTGCATATTTAACAATCCATTCGAACCAAATGAATATACATATATGATTTCCTTTATCGTATAGACGATCCATACGATCGATAAAAGCCTTGGATTTTCCGGGATCCTGCATTGAGAAAATTCTACGGATGGATAATCAATTTTAATTCGACGAACGTCTAAGAAGATAATTGTACACTCGTAATACAATTTTCCATAGATAGAAAGATAGATAGATAGATAGATAAAGAAATAAATAGATATAGAGATAGATAGAGATAGATAGATAGATAGATAGATAAAGAAATAAATAGATATAGAGATAGATAGAGATAAATAGATAGATAGATAAAGAAATAAATAGATATAGAGATAGATAGAGATAGATAGATAGATAGATAGTTAGATAAATAAGTAGAAAAGAGAAAGAGTTTAGTCTTTACATCAAATAAAATGAATTTCTTCTACTTTTTGAAATAGGTTGAGCACCGCTCTTTTTGTCTAACAATAAAAAGAGGAATCCTGCCAGTTTTTGTAGGAATCGATTGTCTGTGTGAGAGGAGTGCATGGATATGTGTGTGTGTGTGTGTGTGTGTGTGTACACCCACGTAGCAGGTCCAAAGGAAAGGAGGTCCCTAAAGGAAAGAAAAAGGCTCTCCTTGATCCGTTGTTCCTTCTTTTCTTCTTAAGGGTACAAGAGGAACGAAAAAGAAGAGAGAGTCAGAGAGAGAGAGAGAGAGAGAGAGAGAGAGAGAGAGAGAGAGAGAGAGAGAGTCAGAGAGATAGAGAGAGATAGAGAGATAGAGAGATAGGTAAATAATAAATTTCTTTCGCAAGATTTTATCTTTAATAAACGTGTTATCATTTTTAATAAATGTTCACATATATATCCTCCTTTCGTTTCATGAAAAAGGATACAATTTAATTAAGCTGTAGAACAATTCATCATAAAGCTATCAAGTTTCTTGGTGGTTTACTACTGAGATTATGTTTATAACAATCATAAGAAAGAGAGAGAGGGGGGGAAGGGGGGAATAAGGAGAAAGAGAGAGTTAGGGGGAGAGAGAGAGAGAGAGAGAGAGAGAGAGAGAGAGAGAGAGAGAGAGAATAAGGAGAAAGAGAGGGTTAGGGAGAGAGAAAGAGGGAGAAAGAAAGGGGGGAGTAACATTAATTAATTAAAACAATCGTGAAAAATGTCCTAGTGGGGTGTCATATTTTTCAAATTTTTCCTCTGGCCTCGTTCAGTCGACGTTAACAAATCGTATAACGCCCTGAAAATGTTATAGGATTATTTAATCGATATGACCGGCTACGACGGCGCAGACCGGCCGCAACTCAGTTAGGTGAAAATCGAAGAACACGTCCGTCGCGACTAGTCGCTCGTTTCCACTTTCCATGTATATATATTTTCTCTTTCTTTTTATTCTTCTTTTCTTCTCTTTTCTTCTCTTCTCTTCTCTTCTCTTCTCTTCTTTTCTTTTCTCGTTTCTTTTCTCATTTCTTTCAATCTTCTCCTTATTTCCTTATTTATTTTCTCCCCTTAGACACATTCATCGTCAAAAATATGTACGTACGTACGTACGTATTTACGTATTTATTTTGACAGATTTTTCACCCCCATCATTTAGATCATATTATTTATATATATATATATATATATATATATATATATATATATATAAAGAAAAGAAAAATAATAGATTATTTAATTAAATCATAATGTTGATTAACGCAAAAATATAATCTTCGTTAGGTATATTTATTTTTACTCACATTCCCCATAGGTGTGGCCGTGGTGGTGGCTTAATATGTATGATTAATAATATTTATATATGATAATATACATGTGTTATTATATAAAATAAATCGAGAGAGAGAGAGAGAGAGAGAGAGAGAGAGAGAGAGAGAGAGAGAGAGAATGCTCAGTTATGGCCATTGATGATAGTCAATGGTGGTGAATGTAGTAATCGAATGAAATACTCAATAGTAAATCAATCTTTAAATCGAATCTATGATGAAATTATCTACGATAGAAATTATTTACGATAGAATTTCATTCATGGAAGTATCGTTCATTTAATCGTCGCCAAACTCCAAGGATTATTTACCGAAACTCACGAATACTTTCGTATCGTCGTACAAATTTTCCCACGTGAAATTAATCATTACCGCTGCGTAACGATTTCCTCGTAGGAAAAAGAAAAAATAAAAAAAAAAAAATAAATAAAAAGAGGGTGGTCGGAGCGAGGGTATAGGTTGGTGGGGGGTGGTGGGCGAGGAAGAAAAAAAAATAAATGGAAAGATACAGAGTAGCGCAACCTATCCACGAGAAAGAAAATAGAAAAAAATAAAGGAAAGAAAAAAAAAAAGAAAAATTAATTGCCTTCGATCTATCGCGATTAACGATATGACGTATGACATACATACATTGACGACGTTTAAATATTCAATTCTATTATTGCAGTAAACACAATCATACAATTGCGTCTTATTACAAAATCATTTGATTTATGATCGTTCTTATCACGTTTGATTTTATTTATAATAAAAGAAATACGTACGATTCGATGAAAGAAATAAACGGGAGAGACAGAAGGTCGGACGGACGAGCGGATGAACGGAAAGAAATAGAAAAAGAAAAGGTGTTGCGGAACAATAAAATTTCCGCATATTTTATCTCTCTCTCTCTCTCTCTCTTTTTCTACCTATCTCTACCTCTCTTGTATTTTCTCCATCTCTATCTCTATTTCTGTCTCGTTCATTACTTCGTTCGTTCGTTCGTTCGTTCGTTCGTTCGTTCGTTCATTCCTTCATTTTACTAGATTCTACCTCGTCGTATATCTTCGTCGAAGGATGAGATGGGCAGCGTTAAAGACGAAGAGACGAAAGATAGGGGACGGAATTTTCATGCTGGAGATGCTCGCGGCGTTTTCACGTCGGAAGTAACTTGCTCGGAAGGAGAGGGAGAGTGAGGAGAGGAGAGGAGAGAGAGAGAGAGAGAGAGAGAGAGGCAAAGTTCTCCGGGCAGTTTAACGCGACGGCGTCGAGTCTCGTTCGTTGCTGGTTTAAGTGGGTCACCGTATACCGTGGAAAAAGCTTAAGGCGATCTCCATGGCCGTTCTCATCGTTCCGTTAAGATAGAAAAGAAAGAAAGAAAGGAAGGAAGGAAGGAAGGAAAAAAGAAAGGGACACGGAGATAGAAATAGAGATATATAGAAAGAGAAATGGAAGAGTATTTCTTTCGTTTTTTATCCGTAACTATCTATAATAATAATCGTTAATAATCGTAAATTTTAATCGACGTACGAATTTCGTATCGCTTTAACGCCACATCGCGTTCCCGTTCTTCGTCATTCGTTCCAACGATATAATATGGTACTTCTTGTGTCGTTCTTCCTCCGTTCAATTTATTAAATAAGAGAGATTCCATTTTTCGAAATACGTTCAGGAATTTAGGAATAACGATAGATCATACGGCCTTGATAAAAGCTTATCCGACTTGGAAGATAACGCGACACAGGCACTCGCGAGATTACGAAGAAACAGCTCTCTCTTCTCTCTCTCTCTCTCTCTCTCTCTCTCTCTCTCTCTCTCCAAACAACTAAAACGATCTTTTACATCGTACTGTAGTGTACGTAATACTTTAGTTTATACATCGTACGTTTATCGTTCGTTCGATAATTCGTTCCTTCGTTCATCGATAATCGAATAATTCTTTTAAAATAACATAAGTGACTTTTGTACGAACGCTGTTTACCTTTATATCTAATAATACTATTTATCTATTTACTAATATTTCTCTTCGTACTTCGTTCGTGTAATCGAAATATGTCGACTGATTTGCACGAGTTTTTACTACTTATATATATATATATATATATATATATATATATATATATATATATATATATATACATATATATTATTACATTTTCTTTATTTTTCTATTCCATTTACTTCAAATGTTCCATCTCGTTATTCTTATCGCACGTGAAAGTAAAAAAAAAAATGAAAAAGAATAAAAAAAGAGAGAAAGTGTATGTAAATGAAGAAAGGATAGAGAGAGGGAGAGAGAGAGAGAGAGAGAGAGAGAGAGAGAGAGAGAGAGAAAGAGAGAGAGAGAGAGAGAGAGAGAGAGAGAGAGAGAGAGAGAGAGAGAGAGAGAGAGAGAGAGAATGCGCAGTGGAAGACGCTTTTTCGATCTTCCCGTTCCTTTTATAAACGAGAAAGGAGATGGGAATGATAAAAATATGAGAAAAATCGTTCTCGTCGTCCTCGTATTCGTCGCCGTTGAAGAATTTTCAACGAATTGATGGAATTTATGTTTGTAGGCTTCACACTCTATATACGAGAACGACGAATAGAAGAGAAAAATTGTCGCTCGACGTGATTTCGTTTAACGATCGATTCCCCTCCGCCCCCCCCCCCCTTTGCGGGGAAATTCTACCCTCTCGATTTGAAGTTGTTCGAGAAAATTTAATTACCACTTTAGCAATTACTCTCTTCTACGAAATACAAACAGAGGGGGGGGGAGGAGGAGAGAATGAAATTCGACTGTACTCGTGTATACGTAGGTACGTACGTACGTAACTCTCGTTAACGCAAAATGTCTCGCCTCTCAAATATTACCCACATTTTCGTGTGTTAATCCATAACGATATATTAATTTGCTCGATAAAATTACGAATTTGTATCGATACGAACGAACCACGAAACTTCTCCTTGCAACTATTGAATTCATTATGGACATACTTTTTGCCCTTGCCATTTACTTTACGATGTTCTTAAACGACGAGTTTATCGTAATTGATGATAATCGTTCTCTCTCTCTCTCTCTCTTTCTCTCATTCACTTTCTCTCTCTCTCTCTCTCTCTCTCTCTCTCTCTGTTTTTTTTAAGCCTAACGTCAATACGTCGAGCCGATAGATTAAGCATGTTAATTATGTTTTAGTTGTGTTTTTTACATCACCATATTTGCACGCCATTAAACAATCCGTTTGATATCTTCAAAATTTTCACCTAAAACGATTTATATATTCCCCCACCCCCTTACTTCGATCGATCTTTTGGATTCATTAAACAATCTCGTTTTATTTGTTTATTCGTTTATTTTATTCATTTATTCACATATTTCTCTTCTTTCGCCTCTACCGCCGGCAAGATCTCCCATTTCTTTTTTATTTATTTATTTGTTTATTTATTTTTTTCATTCATCATCATTATTATTCTTCTTTTTTTTTTTTTTCTTCTTTTTACGTCATGCCACAGACGATACTAATGCGTGAATTTTTTTGTTCATGCGACGTCGCGCGATTGAAGTACCACGAAATATCCTTCGAGACTTTCAATGATGAGAGGGTGGGAGGGAGGGAAGGAGGGAGCTGCGTAGGGGACACAGAGAAGTGAAATGTGTGTGTGTGTGTGTTTCTTTTGGGGATGTGTCATGTAACGACTTGTAAAAGTGCGTCGTTGGGCCACTCCCAATGGTGTCCCATCGTTGTCGCGTCGATGATGTCGTTATTGGTGCTCCTTTCTTTTTGTAGAAGGAAGCTCCGGTCGTTGAATCGATGGACCGTGTCGAGATATCGATTCTCATCCGATCGAATCTTTTAGAAATCGGCACACGTTTCTCTTCTTTTTCCTTCTTTTTATTCAAGAGAAAGAGAAAGAAAGGGAGAGAGAGAGAGAGAGAGAGAGAGAGAGAGAGAGAGAGAGAGAGAGAGAGACCGAAAAACGTAATAAAAAGTTATCTACGAAAATGATTACGATATATTTTATACGTGGATAGTTTGAAAGAAGAAAAAAAAAGGGGGGAAAAAATAAAGAAAGAAAGAAGAAAATTCAATGAGAAATTAATTAAAACCTCATGAAATGGAAAATAAAGTATTAGAAAGTATCGTAGAAATCGATATGAGAGAAATAGATAGATAGATAGATAGATAGATAGATAGATAGATAGATAGAAAGATAGATAGAAAGAGAGAGAGATAGGGAGAGAGAGTGAGAGAAAGAAAGTGATAGAGCGATCAAGAAACATATTTGATTTATGATCGATCAGAACGATGAGAAGCATCTAGAGGGTTAACGAAATCCTTGGCAAATATTCAGAATAATTTTCGCTCGATGGAAAATCGCTAATCTTTAAAGAATTTTTTGAACGTACGTTCGGTCGTGCATATTTGTGTGTGCGCGCGCGTGCGCGCGCGTGTGTATGTGCAGGAAACAGCTCGGAAAGGTCAGAGGCGTATAAATGGTGATATGGGGGAACGGAAGAGCGTGAATTATTGATCGTACCTTATCCTCACACACACACACACACACACACACACACACACACACACACACACACACACACACACACACACACACACACACACACACACACACACACACACACACTTTTTCTCTCTCTCTCTCTCTCACTTTCTCATTCTCTAGTTTCCCTTCGTCCTACGTTCGATCAGCCGCATTGGCGGATGCCGCAGGGTTCGATACGATCGATGGAACGAAGAAGAAGAAAAAGAAGAAATTCGAGAAATTAGATAATACTTCTCTCCCTCTCTCTCTCTCTCTCTCTCTCTCTCTCTCTTTCTCTTTCTATCTATCTATCTATCTATCTATCTATCTATCTATCTATCTATCTATCTATCTATCTATCTATCTATCTATCTATCTATCTATCCATCCATCTATATATCTGTTTTACTATTACCTACGTACACTTTCATATATACATATTCATGTTATTTCATTTTATTACAAAATACTATTTCGTACTTATATTATGTTCGAAAAAAAGATTTCGTTATTTTCTCTTCTCTCTCTCTCTCTCTCTCTCTCTCTCTCTCTCTCTCTCTCTTTCTCTCTCTTTTTCTCTCTTTTTTACTACCTTCCATCTCTGAATCGAGCCTTTTCGAACGGGATTTTTTGAAGGTACCTACGTACATGCATGCATACATGCATGCATATATGCATGCATGCATGCATACATACATACATACATACATACATACATACATACATACATACATACATACATATACACATACATACATACATATATACAACATATATGCATGTAGACTTATGTATATAAGAGAAAAAACATTTTTGTCTTTCGCGTTCCTCTTTTTACTTTCTTTCTTTTTCTCTTTTTTGCTGAGGTAAAACAAAACTGGTTGGAATATAAAATGAAGTGAAATATAAGGGTAAACTACGAGTGAGAAAGGATATAGGATAATAGTAAACGTGTGCGTTCCTGTGTGTGTGTGTGTGTGTATGTGTATGTGTGTACATGTGAATAGGTGAATAGGTCAGGCAGAGAAACACTTTTACACACACACACACACACATATTATCTTATGATTTATATATAAAAGAAAAGAAAATTTTTGAAAAAAGCAACGAGGGAAGGTCCAGATAAATCGAGCGATCTACTTGACGGTTTGATATAAGAAAAGAAAAAAAAAGGAAAAATAAAATGATCGATCGTTGATTTGCGTTACAATAATTCTTATCTCATATATTGTTTTGCGTTATATTAACGTGACGTTAATTTGCCGAATGAAGTATATATTCAACGCCCACATTTGCTCTTCTTATTTTTAATTTCGAGGAAATTGTTCTTTTTTTTTTTCACTTTTCCTCCTATATACATACTTAATACATATATACATACATACATACATACATACTTAATACATATATACATACTTACATACATACTTAATACATATATACATCATACATACATACATACTTAATACATACATACATACATACATACATACTTAATACATATATACATACATATATACATACTTAATACATATATACATACATACATACATACTTAATACATATATACATACATACATATATACTTAATACATATATACATACATACATACATACATATATACATATATACATACATACATATATACATGCATACATACATATATACATACATACATATATACATACACATACATACGTACATATATATATATATTTATTTTTTCTTTTTTTTTCTCTTATTACACAATTAGGATTAGATAATCTGTCAGAACGGTAGGCAATTCGTATCAAAGCGATTGGCCACGCTAATGGAACCATTGATATTAATCCGATCGAATTTACTTCGCCGAATCTAATTTGATTTTCATATTATCGATCGCGAATCGTCATATTCTCGGGAAATTAAAGAAGAAAAAAAGTAAAGGAATAAAAATAAAAAAAATTTTCCAAGATCCTTAAGTGATTGAAAAGAAAAAAAAAATAAAAACTGACTAATACGGACATACATCATTATGATTAATCAAGAAATCTCAATTGCATATATTTTTCCATAAGGACGCGAATTCTCCTCCTCTCTCTCTCTCTCTCTCTCTCTCTTTCTCTCTCTCTCTCTCTCTATTTCTATCTCTATCTCTCTATCTTTCTCTTCGATCCCATCTAAACTTACCGATAATTGACATCGTTAGAAACACGTTTATAATCTCTGAAAATCGTCGTTCATAACGATATACTCGTATGATTTATTTTATAAAATAAAATTTACTTAACATTTCAAATTTAGCAAATAATATTTGTTTCGACGAATAAATATATGACATACACACGCACGCACGCAAGGGTATAATTAATAAATACTATTCAATTGTTATTTAAATTAACATACGATTAACATCGAACCGGTACTATAATATCAAGCTGTAGAGACTAGATCGCAAAATCGATAAAGGAATGAGTGGGTGAGGGTGGAGAGAGGGAAGAAAGAAAGAAGTAAAGAAAGAAAGAAAGAAAAGAAGGAAGGAAGGAAGGAAGGAAGAAAGAAAGAAAGAAAGAAAGAAAGAAAGAAAGAAAGAAAGAGAATGGTCGTTATGAAATCATGAGACCAATGGAACGAAGAGGGAGAGTAAGAAAGAGGGGTGGGTGAGGGAGGCAGCGGAGGGAGAAGGGGAGGGGAGGTAAAACCGAAGAGAGGATGTATATATATATATATATATATATATATATATATATATATATATATATACGCGGACAGCACTTTATACCGAAGTGCAACGCCCCGTTATAATCTCCTTCGTGATGCATGCGAGCTGCATCGCGAAACGAGCAACTACTAATACTAATACTAATACTAATACTAATATTACTATTCTTGTCTGGCCCCCTTTTGTATCGCCTTTTTCTACTAGATCCGCAAATGTTTTCGTCTTATACTACCTTCGAGAGATACTAATTCTTTCTTTCCTTCCTTCGTATTTATTTATTTATTTATTTATTTATTTATCTATTTATTTATTTTTTATTTCTTTCTTTCTCGTTTTTTAAGTTTTTTCAATTAGGATTTCTTTTCTTTCTTTCTTTTCTTTTTTTGAAAAAACAAAAAAATCTTGTTTCTTTCATTTTTCGTAAATCTTTTTTGACTTCTTTTTCATGAGATCCGATCGATTCATATTTTTATATATTTACTATTTATAGAGATACTTTACACGGGGACATACAGAGTGAAGTATTTTTATATATAATTTCTGATAATGTGTGTGTGTCTGTTCGCAAAAAGATTTTGATTAAATAAAAATTGTACATATAGGTATATAAAATATAAATTAATAGATATTATATAAAAGTATTTGGTAGAAAAAGATCTAAAAATAAATTGAAAAGGGGGTTTTACTCTTCTTATTTTCCTCTCTCTCTCTCTCTCTCTCTCTCTCTCTCTCTCTCTCTCTGAGTCGTTATTATCTTCGCGTCTAAAAGTAGGTATAACTTATAGTAATAATTTTATTAAGGAACCGAGAAATGTAACAATAATCAACATTTTGCCTAAGAAATTCCTTTCACGACCATTATTAATACGCGTACTGACGGTAGAACGTTAATAAACCGTACGTTACAATAATTCAAACATATTGAGTTGTAAAATATAACTCGTATAAATATTAAAAATAATAAAACAGAGGAAGGAAAGTGGGGAATTGATTGAAATTGTAACTATAGTTATAAAGAAATAAAGATATCCAAATGAAAAATTCTTCGGATCGATCGGTCGCTTTTATAAATCTGTGACACGTTAAATGTACGACAACGTGCACGTAGAAAAATCTTAACGTAATTCGTAAGCGCATTTTCTTTTTTTTTTTTTTTTTTCGTAAGACAATGGAAGTTCCCTTGAAAAATTTTTCGGACGATTGCATTACGCTCGCGACGTCAACGTAAATAAGTTATTAGTAATTCGTAATGCCGGAAAACGCGATGAGATCCGTAATGTACGTTTCACGATCGTATGTAAATGCGTGTTATTCCCTTTTTCCAAGAGGTGGTATATCTTTTCGAAAGTTGCACCCTTTACGAGCTATACACCGTGATTTATGCTCATCGAAAACTTAATACCATCGTATATACATAGTACGTACGTACATATTATACATATAGATACAATATATGTCTCTACATAAGTAAGTACGTACGTACGTACAGTACCCATAACGTGTATATGTATTTAGGTACGATGCAGTATGTTTACGTGACTCCATCCCTTCAGTACCTTTTCCAAATTCCGCTTGCACGTCGTAAACGTCAACGAATATGTATATCGGTATTAATCATCGCAACTAGAAGGCGAAGCGCATTAATCATGTTTTCACTATGTCGCATTCCTGCGACCTTGTCCGGTGACTGAAACCTTAGACGGGTACGTAGGATAGTTACGTACATACATACATACATACATGTATATATATATATATATATATGTATATATATATGTATATATATATATTTATATATGTGTGTGTGTACGTACATACATATAATATGATCGAATGATCATCGGAGCACGTTAGCAAGCGGCAGGTGTGAAACTATTCTCGTGCGTATCGTCGTTGAAATATTATTATAACCCGTAGATAACGATAATCCGTTTTTATATCATTTTGATTATCATTTTTCTGTTTGAATTATGATGACGATATGACGAATGCCTTTTTCTTTCTCTCTCTCTCTATCTCTCTCTCTCTCTACCATCTTACGTTATTTTATATTCAGGAAACTAGATCCGACTGTAGAGTGAATTATGATCGTCGAAATTATTATTGGATACGTCGAATAATAAATTTTATCCTGACATTTAATATATATATATATATATATATATATACATTGACATGACATTACACACACACGCGCGCACACACACACACACACACACACACACGCACGTAAAGGACAAAACATACACAAAATTTCGATATTGTTCATTAATATTCCATCGATAATGTAATATTCATCGACGTTATCAATGAGATTCATATTTTTTCTTTTTTTATGTTTTCTTCAATTCTTTTCAAATAAAATAATCCATTCGATTATGAAAGCTAATGAATACTCATCAAGTACATTTTCGATGAATCCATGTACAATCGAACTTTAGCTAATCATCAAAATTTGTCGATTACATGTCGCTCGAATTATTTTCTTTTCTTTCTTCTTTATTTATTTATTTTTTCTTTTTTTCTTTTATGAAACCGTGCACCCTACATACGTACATATATATAATCTCACTCAAAACGATCGTTTTATCGATTCTGAAATGCTTCATCAACGTGTACATATCTACGTTCGCGAAGCGGAAAGCGCATAACGATGATTATTGTGGATACAATATATGTATGTATATATTTGTGTGTGTGGGCGCGCGCGTGATATGTATGTATATATATATATATATTATATATACTGGAATATGTTATACACATATGTATACGTTACATACGTGGCGTACTTTCGTTGCGTGACGAGGAAGCCTCGTTATGGCGAGAGCAACGCTTTGAAAGATAACATTTTGCCCTGACTGACGAGTAAGCAGAATATCCGTGCCATGTTTGCGACGATCACCGCGCGTCAAGAAAGAAAACCTTCCTTTGCTGCGAACTTCACAAATTTTCTCAGACGATACACCTACCTTGGTAAATGTCGTCAAACTCTATTTTTCCAAATGTTTTTCTTTCTCCTCCTATATACCACTTTTATACGTATATACATACATACATACATACATACATACATACGCGTGTGTGTGTGTGTGTCTGTACGTCTTATATTTAACCATTTATTACTTCCTACCTTTATATATTTTCATCCTTATTTTCATACTTTTTAAAATATTCAATCTTAAGAGTTACGTTAGAGTTTAAACTCGTACCATTAAAGTGAAAGGGCATAAGCGGGAGAGAGAGAGAGAGAGAGGAGAGAGATGAGAGAGAGAGAGAGAGAGAGAGAGAGAGAGAGAGAGAGAGAGAGATTAGACTCATTAAACGAGTAAACTGTTGCCAACTGGATTTTGGTTAGTTTCCAAAATAGCGTACGATAAACGATTCAATGCGAACATCCTTTTTAACAAAACTATCGAGAAATCGTTACTCGTAAGTAATAGGAAAGTTAAGTACTCATTAAGTTCTCGTTAAGTCCCTCTTTATCGTCCACGAATGGATCCGTCATTGAGTTTCATGCCTTCGAATGCCTCCGTCTTAAATGACCGATGTAAAAATCCGATATTTTAATCATAATTATATTCGTGTTTCCCGTTTTAAAGGATGTATAAATAATTATGTCACGTCAAAGGTTTATAATACGTACGCTCATATATATATATATATATATATATATATATATATATATATAAACAAATATAATATACGAATCGACGATTTAATTTCTTTTTTTTTTCCTTACGACTAAACACGATAATTAACATCATTGGGATTATTAAACGTGACGTGA
>OU426855.1:2077085-2082085 GCA_911387685.1 Dolichovespula media
AGTCAAAGTCACTTTAAGCGAAGGACCTTATCACATCGCACAATTTAAAGATAGTTCGAGAGAATTTGATTTAACCAAAGAATCGGAATTGGCAGATCTTAGGCGAGAAGTTGAATTACGTATGAAGAATAGCGTAAAAAATGGGAAAACAGTTAGTCAAGATGTTATTTCAATGACGGTAAAAGGACCTGGTCTTCAGCGCATGGTACTGGTTGACCTTCCTGGTATTATTAGTGTAAGATAAATATTTGATTACATTACTATCAAGTAGTAATATACATATATATATATAATGTACTAAACTGAAATATATACTTTGCAACAGACAGTTACTGTTGACATGGCGGAAGATACTAAAGATGCTATTCGACAAATGACACAGCAATACATGAGTAATCCCAATGCTATTATCCTGTGTATTCAAGATGGATCGGTTGATGCAGAAAGGAGCAACGTGACGGATCTCGTTGCTCAAATGGATCCTAGCGGGAAAAGAACTATCTTCGTCTTAACCAAAGTAGGCGGAGATAAAGTATTTAACTTTTTATTATAAATTTTGAGACTTAAAATTCTTTGTTATAATTGTCGTGCTTAGGTAGATATGGCAGAAGAAAATCTGACTAATCCGGAAAGGCTCAAGAAAATATTGCAAGGGAAATTATTCCCAATGAAGGCTTTAGGGTATTTTGCTGTTGTAACAGGTCGTGGTAGGCAAGACGATAGTATACAAACAATTAAAGATTACGAAGAAAAATTCTTCAGAAATTCCAAACTATTTAAGTGAGTATGAAATATTAAGAAAAAAGTGAAGTAAATAAAAAATTATCCAAAATAATGACAGACAATGAATTGTACGTATGTACGTCAAACGTTTATAATATACATATCATTTTATCCAGAGATGGTTTGGCAATGTCAGGTCAAGTAACTACCAGAAATTTGAGTTTGGCGGTAGCTGAATGTTTTTGGAAAATGGTAAGGGAAACGGTAGAGCAACAGGCTGATGCTTTCAAAGCCACTAGATTTAATTTAGAGACCGAATGGAAAAATAATTTTCCAAGGTAAACGAATTTAATGATAAATGCAATCCCTAATATATATATATATATATATTAGGTTGGGGAAAAAGAAATCCATTATTTTTTCGTTCACGTTCACGTAAAAGTAATGGATTTCTTTTCCCCCTATATATATTCCATTGGAATAATAAAATATTCATTATACCAAGATTACGCGAGTTGGATAGAGACGAACTATTCGAAAAGGCCCGTGGTGAAATTTTGGATGAAATCGTGAATTTATCACAAGTCTCGCCTAGACATTGGGAAGAAGTATTGATGGTACGAATTTGGGAAAAAGTTAGTATGCACGTATTTGAAAATATCTACTTACCTGCTGCACAAAGTGGAGGTCCAGGTGCGACAGCATTTTAACAATTAAATAATCATATTGAAAATTCGTTATACGTTCTTTACTTACGAATTTCGAATTTAACTCCCAACGAAATATTGATACGTATGCGTTCTAGGTACGTTTAATACGACTGTCGATATCAAATTGAAGCAATGGGCGGATCAACAGCTTCCAGCTCGTAGCGTTGAAAGTGGATGGGAATGTTTGGAACAAGAATTTCAACGTTTCATGGCACAGGCTCGATTGAATCCCGATCACGACAATATATTTGATAATTTGAAGAATGCGGTTGTTAACGAGGCGATGAGAAGACATTCGTGGGAAGAAAAAGTATGTCTTATGATAACGAGAACGTAAAAAAAAAAAAAAATTAAAAAAAAAATATAAAAAAATGGAAAGAGACAAAAGAAAAAAGATAACCATTTATTTGTTTAAATAATTTACAGGCATCTGAAATGTTGCGAGTTATTCAATTGAACACTTTGGAAGATAGAAGTATAAACGACAAACGGGACTGGGATCAAGCCGTAAAATTTTTGGAGACGTCTGTAAAAGAAAAATTACAAAGTACCGAACAAATCTTGCGAGATATGTTGGGTCCTAATCGTAAGGAACGTTGGTTTTATTGGCAAAGCCAAACGGAGGAACAACAAAAACGGACCGCGGTGAAAAATGAATTGGATAAAATACTTTACACCGACAAAGTTAGAGATTACATTATTTGTCTTGTGGACATTAATCGTAGTATCGTCCATGTATGTAATGTTTTAAATATTTATATACTATCTCTTATATTATAGAAACATCCGCCTACTCTAAGCCAGGATGAGCTAACGACCGTTAGAAAAAATTTGCAACGGAATTCGTTAGAGGTTGATAACGAGTTTATACGTGAAACCTGGCATCCGGTTTATAGAAGATTTTTCTTACATCAGAGTTTAGCCAGAGCTTATGATTGTAGAAAGGGTTATTACCTTTATCACACTGGCCACGAGACTGAAGTTAGTAATGAATAAAAATTATAAATTATAATACGCGTTAGATTCAACGATGATCTTTTATTGTTATTGATATGAAACAAATATATATATATACATGTATATATATATATATATATATATATATATATATATATATATATATATATATATATTTATTTATTTATTTCTTCTTACGACTGCTAGATGGAATGTAACGATGTTGTACTATTCTGGCGAATTCAGCAAGTATTGAAGGTAACTTCGAACGCCCTTAGACAACAGATAATAAATCGCGAGGCACGTAGGTTAGACAAGGAGATAAAAGAGGTATTGGAAGATTACAGTCAGGATAACGAAATGAAGATCAAATTGCTCACGGGCAGACGTGTCACGTTAGCCGAAGAATTGAGTAAGTTATTATAAAATCATGTTTCAATGATCCAAAAAAAAAATAATAATAATAACCGTAACGAGATATTCATTTTTCTTTACTTTTCTTTTCTTTTCTTTTCTTTTCAGAACGCGTTAGACAAATTCAAGAAAAACTAGAAGAATTTATTCAAGCGTTGAATAAAGAAAAATGAAAAGCAAATAACGATAAGAAGGGAAAGATTATGTTTAAACTATCGAATGCTGCTGGGGCATCTGTGAGAAGATATTATTCGACGTCCATTCTCTATTATATGATTTAATTTATTTGTAGTACTAATAAGAAGACGCGAAAAAAGGGCTTGCTACGGGAAAATACAAAATGAATGTTGTTACTTCGTGCGAAAAAAGAAAAGAATCTTAATGGAGAATTCGATCGATCGTCGCATATTCATTCTTGTGAAATTCTTATCATCGATAAGGATTCACGCGAGTTTAATTCAATTATGCAAAATAAATATATACTCACGCAAACACACACACGCATATATATATATATATATATATATATATATATATATATATCCGAGATATATTCGATAAGAAAAAAAAAGAAAAAAACAACGTGAAAGCGAACGTCATTGGAGCTTTTGTACATTATCGTTGCGAAGAGAGGAGGAAACATGAAATCCAATCGTACGATTATCCGCTTAAAACAAATATTTTTATTTCAAACCGTTCACATGATATATATATATATATATATATATATATATA
Source organism: Dolichovespula media (assembly GCA_911387685.1). Lineage (NCBI taxonomy): Eukaryota > Metazoa > Arthropoda > Insecta > Hymenoptera > Vespidae > Dolichovespula > Dolichovespula media. Next base: position 2,080,625 of record OU426855.1, read on the forward strand.
TATATATATATATATATATATATATATATATTGTTATTATTACATACGTCGTAGGTATATATGAAGGAAAAAAAAATTGTCTCGTTACAAAATGGATACGCATCCAAGGCAAAAATAAACTACTAAAATATCACGTGATAGTTGAATATTCTAAATATATAAATAAACGAATCCCATTATTCATTTTTGATAAATTATTTCGACCATCTAGCGATCATCCGTACACTGTAAAATGAGAGAGAGAGAGAGAAGTAAACGGGATTTGTTTTCGAATCGTCGCACCCTTTCCACTAACAGCAGCAGCGCCCCTTTGCAAATCTCTACCACCGATCAACCAATCAACCAACCAACCAACCAACCAACCCTTATTGCACGCGAGTCAAAAGACTCGTTCGTGCGGTCATTTTTCGTTGGTTACCCTTTTGAGAATCGTCGCCCCGTGATCACTATACTGAGTATGTTCATCGTACGAATTAAAAGGGCATAAATAATCGATTACTTTCACCGATGTAACACCGAATCGGTTCGATTTATTGTCCTCGCTTAGTTTTATACGTTACAAAGAGATATTTCGAGAAGACATTAAATTATTATTTAGATATTATTTTTGTAACTACTTATTTATATTGCCGATTACATAAACATGGTGTGGACGTTTATCTGTATAAAAAAAGAAAAAAAAATATGAAAATAGTTTTCGAAGTTTGATAAAAGACGTATAAAAAGTAACTATTTGAAATGTAACTTGGGGAAAAAAATTTCTTCGTAATACTCCCAACTCGCACTGTACGCAGAAATGCAAGAACGTAAATATTAATATTACGAAGAGAATAAATTCCATATTAATTCCACTGTTTTACTAAATATTTTCACGATTAGATGATAATTATTTATGCGACATTATTATCAAAAGAAAAAAAAAATAAAGCGATTAGTATCCTAAAATAAGACTGAACAAGATCAAATAGGATCTATCAGGTTTCTTCTCACTTCTGTTCTGTTTTATCCTGTCCTGTAATGTCTTGATCGATAATAGTAGACTCCTATTTACTGACCGAGTTATCAGTTTTAGTAGAGCTCTGTTTTACCGATTGTGCATCCCTGTTTTTCCGATAGAGAGGTCGGCAATAGTGAATCACTGTTTTTCCAGCGAAAAATAGGTGATGATAACATTGCTGTTTTATCGATCGCAAAGTCAATAATTTTAAAGCATCGTTTTATCGACCGGAATAGCCGGCAATAGTAGAGTCCTGTTTTTTCGATCGAACACTTGATAGTAAGAGAAGATTTAATTCGTACTTTTGCGAATGCTATTGTGTATCATTGCTTAACGAATGTTATTGTTATTATTACCATTCTCATGTTTTTGTACTGCAGATCGTTCAAGCATCAGGAAAGGTCAATTGTCGCTTGGTAGGAGTCGGGCGGATTTTTATTTTCTGGGATTTTTATACAAATTCT
>OU426855.1:2087085-2092085 GCA_911387685.1 Dolichovespula media
TCATTCATTTGTAAATACTCCCACATTTATTTGTTCTTCCCTGACTTGTTTCTTATCGTTTCAAAGAAAGATTCGATTTCTTTCTTTTCTTTTTTTTTTTTTTTTTTTTTTTCTATCGATTATAAATCTTTATATCTTTCGAGAGAAAAGATAATTAATATTTTTTAGATACATATAAATATATACATACATATATATATATATATATATATATATATATGAATGAAGAAGTTGAATAAAATCGTTTATCTCAATGAATCGAAGAGAAAAAATAAAAATGAAAGAGAAACAAAAAGAAAGGAAAAAAGCGGGGTGAAAAACGAAAAAAAAAAGAGAGAAGAAAAAGTAAGAAGAAGAAGAATGTTATCGTATTTTTCAAAAAAAGGGATGATGAATGTGACATCTTTAGGTCAGTTAACGCGCTTAAATCACGATTTAAAAAGCGTCATATTTCACTACGAAACGATGGCAACGCAAGGGGGGGGGAGGGGAGAGAGTGGTATCGGGGACGTGACGCGTTCGTTCATTCGACATAGAGAGAGAAAGAGAGAGAGAGAGAGAGAGAGAGAGAGAGAGAGAGAGAGAGAGAGAAGGGGTTGATGAGGAGAGCGTGGGCAGACAAGTAGGAGTCGAGTGATGATTTTCGGCGGGAAACTTAGAACAAGGCTAACGAAGGGCACTATTGTAAGGCAAAAATTATACGATTGGAATAATAATCATAACGAAGGTAAAAAAAATTAAGAGCAAAAGTAAACTAAAGGAATAAAGGAAGAAATGGAAAGAAAGAGGGAGAAAGAGTGAGTGAAAGAAAGTGGGAGAGGGTGAGATAAATAAGAGAGCGAGAGCGAGAGCGAGAGAGAGAGAGAGAGAGAGAGAGAGAGAGTCGAGTTGGGGAGGGGTAGATAGAAGAGTGGCACGCATCGCGTTGAAAAGGGTTAATTAGGAGGGTGCGCACGTCGACGTGCCACGCTGTACGGCAGAGGCGTACTGCCACACGGCATATCGATCACCCCAACCCACTGAGGCTCCTGGTGGATAGGACCTGGCCAGAACTACCCCAGTCCATCCGACTAGTTCTCTCTCTCTCTCTCTCTCCCCCTCCCTCTCTCTCTTTCTCTCTCCCTCCCTCTCTCTCTCTCTCTCTCTCTCTCTCTCTCTCTCTCTCTTTCGAACGGAGACAGGAGAGAGAAAGAGGATGAGTAGAGCCACGAGCCTGCCCGACCCTGATAACTCACAACTCGCCCATCCATCCACTCCCGTGGAACCCAACCCATGGCTCTGTCCGCTTCCGACCACCTTCCCGGTCTCACCCCATCCAAGCTCTCCCTCATCTTGATTCAACGGGGCAACTACCACCCTGCCGTTTCTACCCTCCTTCTATCTCTATCTCTCTCTCTCTCTCTCTCTCTCTCCTCTCTCCTCTCTCCTCTCTCTCTCGTTCTCTCTCTATTTCTCTTTCTCTCTTTATCTATATATATTTATCTCTATCTTGCTATCGGAACCGTCCGATTTCTCTCGATGGCACGCGCATCTCCATCGTTAGACGAACTTTTATAATTGTGTCGTTGGAACTCTTTTCTCTCTCTCTCTCTCTCTCTTTTTCTTTTCTCTCTCTCTGTATTGTTCTTTCTGTTTTTCCATGGAGCAAATCCCACTCTGTACGTATATTTCTTAATCTTTTCTCATGACACGAAAATTATTTCAAGAATACGGTTTTATTGAATTTACAAAAAAGTATGTATATATATATATATATATATATATATATATATATCCAATCGAATCCAATTAATTAATTTGATTCATCCTATTTTCGTTTACTACTCGTGAAGTTCGATCGATTGTTCGTTCGTTCGTTCGTGAAATCGATTCATTCCAGTTTCTTATCTGTTTATCCAATAAGATAAGAGAAGAGTATAGCGTGAGACAGAATATCCTCGATTCAAGCTGGCCACCATTTCCTAGGGATTCGTATGGCATATCGTATTGCAGTCGAGTTTCCAGGGGTTAGCCACTAAGAAAGGATAAACGATAGACCGGCATGCTAACGACCACGCTTTGCCCTGATTCGTTGTGTATCAAGGGTTCCAAACTGTAAGATCCGAAGGGTTGGTGCCAACTGGTCCAGACCCACGGTATCCCTTTTGTCCGATCGCGATGCGAGCAATTATTTCTGAATGGGACGAATTAGATGGCCGTATCCGTCCGTAATAAGCATCTTTTATACTCTACCATATCGTACATACAACGTTCTTGGATTTTATAGGCGCGTTATTGCATGAGAATTTCATAATGCATTATCGTGAAAAACAATGTTTGACCTTGCCCAATTGATTTAACGATATGCACGAAGTATACGAAATACGATGTACACACACACACACACACACACACACACACACACACACACACACACACACACACACACACACACACACACACACACACACATTTATACACACACAAATTTATATTGAGTTCATTTACGAGTAACAAATACATTTCATTGGTTAACTTTTCGTTCTGTATTGTATTGATCATTAAAAAGTATAAAAAGTATTTCGTCACGGTGATTACAAATCGCAAAATATTCGCAATAAGTACTTCATTAGACTGATCTTGAAGTTACAGATCAAATATCTTCATTTATTGGATGAATACCGAATACAAATGAATATTGGATCATATACCGGAGATATATCGAAAATAAAATTACGTTCGTATTGAAGGTACTAGCGATTTGGAAAAAATCTTATCCATCGATTAAGATTAAAAAATACAAAAAATAAAAATCAACAACAACGACAACGAACGAATTTTACAAGCGATCTTTTCTTTTTTTTCTTTTCCTTTTCCATGTGTTTTTTTCTTTTTTCTTTTTTCTAAAATCAATGAATGCAAAACGATTCGATTCGATTCGATTCGATTCGATTCTAGATTTCGTCGACGTTACCGATGATGATTCGGTAATAAACCGTGGCTCGTTTGATCGAGAAGAGAACTACTCGAGGAGCCCTTAAAGCATCGAGTCCTTCCAAGCGAAGTACCGCTTAACCAGTAGTTCCCTCGAGCGTTTTCCTGGATGAAAAGGGAAAAGGGGATGGTTCGAGGTCGACGACGTGGATTTTCAAACCCTCCGTACATCTCCCTTTTGTTGGGCCCACAGATTCGGGCGATTTATTGCTCCTGGCCTCGGATTCAGCAGGCCGCAAATAATGAATCGCAACGGAATTCAATAAACACCCCCCTCCCCTTGCTGAATCGAACTTTTGCCACCCTTCTCGTGTCTTTCCGAGACGATCGTATGAAAGAGTAAATAAACTTTCGAGTGAGAGAGAGAGAGAGAGAGAGAGAGAGAGAGAGAGAGAGAGAGAGAGAGAGAAAGAGAACTTTGCCGATGGAGAAACAAATTGCTTGCTCGTGATCTTTAACGACAGAAAGACAGACAGATAGAGTAAGAGTAAGAGTGAGAGAGAGAGAGAGAGAGAGAGAGAGAGGGATGATAAAACGATAAAAAATGTCGTTTCACCGCGGCTGAGAACACGTGAAAAGAGGGATAGATGGAAAGAGATGGAGATGATTGTTCAACTTGTCTCGTAGAACACGTAGGGGTCAACGAGTAGACATCGCAAAAGTATTCGTCGATTCCTTACGACCGATCTATTCTTGGGAGTGGGATACGACACAAACGAGGGTTGTATCGGGGGGATCAAAATGGTATGGATGAAAACGGTCTCGTAATTTTTTTCTTTTTCTTTTTCTTCATCTTCTTCTTTTTCTTCTTCTTCTTCTTCTTCTTCTTCTTCTTTTTGCACCTACATGTATAGATATACGATTTTGAAGTTCGATTCGTTGAAAAATTTTGAAAAAGAAAAAGAAACATAAGAAAAAGAAAAAGAAAAGAGAAAAGAGAAGGAATAAAAAAAATGCCCGCGTTGGTTAATCGCAAAGTTTATTCTTCGAAGTATAAAATTCTCGTGCAAGCTGACGCGTTCGCTCGATAATCGGGAAGGACTAGAGGTGAGAAAATAGGAACTGGTCGTTCATGGTGGTAGTGGTATCGCGAAGGCGAATGAAGTTTTATCGTGAGTCATGGAAGATTGAAGAAAGAAATAGATAGAGCTAGAGAACCAGAGAGAGAGAGAGAGAGATAAAGATAGAGATAGAGATAGAGATAGAGAGAGATAGATAGAGAGAGAGAGAGAGAGAGAGAGAGATGGAGAGATAGAGAGGAAAAGAGTAGTCGAAAGGAAAAATATTCGGTCGTTACGTTGCGCTCGCGCAATCGCTTGCGCGCTGAACACACACAGACGCGCGCGCGCACAAACACACACACACATACACACACACACACACACACACACACAGAGACGGGGAAAGAGAGAGAGAAAGAGAGAGACACGCACGCACATAAACGTCCCATCAAGCGCGTTCTTCTCGCTCGTTATCACACGGCAACCGAGAGACTCCGTGACTGTCGAGACACCGGGTATAAAGCTGCTTTTTACGTTCTCGATGCTTTACGAGCACTCGTAGTTGCTCCGATGACGACGCCGATGGCGAACTAAGGATCGACGTCGTTCCTCCATATTCGTCGTAGGAAAAGGAAAATGGCGGTATACGCGTTTAAAATAAAATTTCTTCCTCGAATTTAGAAAAAGCCAAAAAAAAAAAAAAAGAGAGAAAAGAAAAAGGAGAACCACCGACGACGAGAACTCGTTTTTCCCCGTCGCTTCTCCAACCCTCCTTCCTTCTTTCTCTACGCGTTCAAAGTGACGAAGTTGTGATGGACAAATAAAATGGTGGATGTAATATCGAGAAAGGAATGAAAATAAAAGAGGAGAGAGAAAGAGACGTACATAGATTAATATACGGGATGTGTGTGCCGATTAATATTCCATTAATTCATTAAAAATTTGTATTAATAAATATATATCTTGTAATTGGTAAACCTATATATATATATATATATATACGTGGATGGATTCTCTTAGTAGATG
>OU426855.1:2097085-2119585 GCA_911387685.1 Dolichovespula media
TTCAGGTCCATTATTTTCACTGTTCTTTTTTTTTTTATTTCTTTATTTTTTCCCCCTCGAATCGCCGAGGATACATACGCTTTGCAGTGCCGAGATCTCGCGATTTTTATTTTGTCGGCAATACAAAGAAAAACGCGTTACGTTACTTCGAATACGTTTATGAAGAACGAGAGCTACGAATTTTATAGTAAAATACGAAGGAAATAATGATCGTGCGAAGGGTCATGGTGGGGGGGGGAGGAAGAAAAATTTATCGTTCGCTTATACATATGCATGTGTGTGTGTGTGTGTGTGTGTGTGTGTGTGTGTGTGTGTGTGTGTGTGTAATGTCGCGTGACATTACTGCCTCGCATTACATACATATGTATGTATCTATGAACGTATGTATGTATGTATGTATGTATGTATGGTATGTATGTATGAGCGTATGTATGTGCGAACATATTTTTGCGAATATGGAAACGAATATACGTCGAGCCGTCGTTATGTTCGCCAAATGTACAGCTTGATATTAAGATAAAAGTATTTGTTAAATCATAGATATAGGTATGCATAGGGTAGTTAATAACAAACCACCCAAAAATTTCACTATCATGTGAAACGTATTAGACGTACGTATACACACACGCATATAGATTAATTTATTAGAAAATATAATGCGTACCTCGTAACGTATTTTAAAAGTTCCTCACAAAATGACGAAGAAAAAAACACACACACACACACATATATATATATATATATATCCCATAGTTGATTAATTGGATGAACATAATTAATAATAATCGAGTACACTTAAACGATACGTATATTCAAACCGAATACGTTCATATATTTATGTTATAGACAGTTATTTATTACATAAATACGTTGAGACAAGATTACTTGAGATTTCTCTTGGCTCTCGATAAATCTCGAAAAAAATCGGGGGAAAATGTGGAGAGGGGAAGCGTGGGATAGGGCGGGATATTGGTGGGTTCGGGGAGGGAGAGGGGAGCTCTCTCCTCGCCTTTAATTAACGTACCAACGAAACGAAACGAAACGTAAAGATATTGGATGGCCCTTCGACATACTCTCGACTCCGATCGGCTTCGTGTAACGCTTTGATAAATTTTATCGAACGCGGAACGAGCGTCGAACCCGATAAGCGTGTAATTAAACGTATGTAAACGAAAGCGTTACAAGCGAGACGAAACGAGTACCACTCGTGCCCGCTCCACCCTCTTCTCCCCGCCCCGCTTCCACGTTTTTTTTCTCCCTATTTTTTTTTTTTACCTCGTTCTTGTTTCATTATATGTATTTTGTTATGTACATTAATATATACACTCTCGTATACGCCGAGCCACCACGCATACGTGTATACGACGTTTATATGCGACGAAGAGAGAGAGAGAGAGAGAGAGAGAGAGAGAGAGAGAAAGAGAGAGGGAGTGTGTGCGTATGTGTGCGTGTGACGTCATCTCGAGACACCAATAATTGGGATAAACGCGTGTAACGCCAAACTCGAAGTCTCACGCGGCTCGTTAGTGCCTTTTCCCTTCCCTGCCTCTACCCCCCACCCACTCTCACCATCTCGTCTCATCCCCCTATAGCCATCGAACTCGCCATTCTGGCCTCGAAGCCGAAACGATAATGACTCCGGAGTGCCAGAGCTAAAACTTTATCCAAGATTCGAATCTTTTTCCTCGAACAATTGTGCTTGAACGAAACGAAACGATGCGATGAGATACGATACGATTGGACGGAGAGGGAACATGTTAATCGATACTACATTACAGATTTATACGCGCGTGATTATTTTTTTTCTCCGTCTCTCTCTCTCTCTCTCTCTCTCTCTTTCTTATCCCTTCTTTTCTTTTTTTCTTTCTTTCTTCTTCCTTTTTTTTTACTTTTTTTTTCGGTACATGCGTGCGTGCTTGCGTGCGATCTCAAAAATCTCGTACGTTGCAAGATCCAGCGTAATCGGAGACTCCTTACTTTTTAATTAACGAAAAAAAAAATTTGCGCATGTACGTTTGTGTATGTATGTATGTATGTACGTATACATATACATATATATATATATATATATATATATATATATATATATATATATTATTTTGTAGGAATACACTAATAGTTATTTATTTTTTTCGCTCGATTATCCTTTCGTTCATTGTAACGCTACGTCGTGCATATGCGGCTATCGAATCCTTGGAAAATTATATGGGGACGGAATCGATGGGATATATTTTCCGATAATAAGGATCACGTAATATTTGCTCCCCATTGGTATAATTAATATATCAGAGTATGCGCGGAATAGACGTCTCGAATATTCTACGCGTTTCGAATACGGATAATTCGAATTTATCCGTCAATATCCTCCAGCTTCTTCAAATATATTATTTTTCTTTTCGTGTGTTAAAGAAAAAAAAAAAAAAGAAAATATATAAGAAATGAAAAAATATTTAACAAAATTTTATTTCCAATTAGAAATATGTACGCACGTACCCACACACATACAAGTATATAATATATATATATATATATATATATATATTTTTTTTTTAAAGACAGTAGAGAAATCCAAGGACAGATCCATGAGTTCGTTCAAGCAAGATACGCGAAATGATATTCCGTTGCGACGAAGGTTGCTGACACAAGCAACCTTTGTTAAAGTAGTCGCAATTTTGAGAGGGTCGACGGGGCCATCTCGATACGGTAATCGTCGTGCGGGAGTCCCTCCGAGACTATTCGCTTCGTTAACGTCGTTCCCGCTTCCTCTCTTTCTCTATTTCCATCTCTCTCTCTCTCTCTCTCTCTCTCTCTCTCTCTCTCTCTCTCCCTCTTTCTCCCTCTTTATCTCTCACGGGTCTTTCTCTCAATTCTCCTTAAAGAGGAACGCTCCGTAGCTTCAACTACGATACGTTCCGCGAATATCAAACGAAGAACTTCAATATCGTTCTATCTCTCATTTCAATCCCGTTTCCAACGTTTCACGCGTCACATTTCATCCTATCGAATATCTAATTCATGTAATTCGTACGTCGGTACGTACGTACGTTGTTCGTTTCGCTTCGACGAATTTTACTAGAAAGAAGAAAAAAAGCGAACAATTAAAAGCGGGACGGGAGAAAGAGAGAGAGAGAGAGAGAGAGAGAGAGAGAGAGAAAATGAAGAGCGCACCGACCAACGCGAAATGAATTATTTATTCGATGGAAAAAGAATTATTTGTCATTCTTTTTTCTTTATTTTTTTCCTTTCTCTAAAAAAAAAAAATTTATCTGAAACCGATCCCAGAATTTCTTTCATAAGAAAATTTCCATTACGCCGCGACGTACTGTTTATTTCGAAAACGTACGTACGTACGTACGATTATCGTACGTACCAAAACCAATCGTCCCGTCTCTCCTCCCCCGTTTACTACGGACATTTTTGAAGACTACCGTGAATGTAGTTTTGACGTAACTCTCGAACTCTCGTAGGTACTCGGTGTCGGTTGCACGAGGAAATCGGTGATTCAATGGGTTACGCGCGAAACGAGAACTCGATCGCTTTGACGTGTGCCGCCGCCACCCTCGTATTCAACCCTCACCACCCTTGATCCCTCCGGCTCACCACCATCGGCACTACCACCATCACCACCACCACCACCACCGCCGCCACCATCACCGTCATCACACCTCTCCCATTCGGTCCCCTCGTTCCCTTTTACACGCGCGAATTCGATTTGGATTTGGATTAGTCGTAATACGAGCTAGATCGCACGCATGGAATTCACCGATCGTTTCGCGTCGAACTTCATCGATTAGTAACATGGTCGATATCGGTCAACATCACGAATAATTGTGAAATAAAAAAAAAAAGAGATAGATAGAGAGAGAGAGAGAGAGAGAGAGAGAGAGAGAACATCGTTCGAATCCGGAAATTCGGAAAATCGAGTTTTGACGCCGCGTGTTTATTTTTTTTCTTTTCGTTTTTTTTTGTTATCCCGCCCGTTATTTTGTCTAATTCTCTCTCTCTCTCTCTCTCTCTCTCTTTTTTTTTTCGTTTGTACGCTTCTTTTTGTTTTTCTTTCTTTTTTTTAAGTTCATCGTCGTTATTTTTTTCTTTGTTTTTCTTCGTTCCATCCCCCTCCCCCCACCCCTCATCTAAATAAAACCCTATGAGGCGTTCACGGGAAAAAGGTAAGTAACCAACCGAAAAGCACAAAAGCTCTTTACTCGTTCCACCGAACGTAAAGGTCTTTCGACGTCACTTTTAATTGGTTTACTATCCGCCACCCTCGGCGCGACTTCTAGATGGGTTTAATTAACATTTTAATAATCATCGATATACTATATAGAACGAGGACGTTTCTCGGGAAACGATCGTTACGATCGCGAAGTGAATGGCTTGGGGCGTGGGAGTGGGTGGTGACGTGGGAGAGAGATAAGGAGAGAGAGAGAGAGAGAGAGAGAGAGAGAGAGAGAGAGAGAAAGCGATTTTCTAGTATACGAAGCCCGTCTGACGAAAAAGGATGCGAACGCACGTCGAATGCGTCGATCTAATTAGTAAAGGGGACACTAAATTACGAAGAGAGAGAGAGAGAGAGAGAGAGAGAGAGAGAGCTTAATCAAACGCGAAAATTGCAATAGGCACGAGAGAGAGAGAGAGAGAGAGAGAGAGATAAAGAGATACTGGGACAGAATCGAATTGCATTAACGGCGGCCAAATATCGAATTTGATGGTATTAATTTAAAATTAACTAAATGGCGAGACAGAGAGATAGACAGACATAGACACAGAGAGAGAGAGAGAGAGAGAGAGAGAGAGAGAGAGAGGGCGCGAGAGAGGGTGGTGATAGAAACGGTGGTGGCCGTACGGTGGCGGCCACGAACCGTGGCTCCCACGATGGATAGGGAATAATATAATAAAGCGTTTCAGTCACGCGAGGGAGTTACCACCGCGAAACGCTTTCGTATCTTCATCTCCCTTTTAACGTTAATAGTATGGCAAGCGCGCGTGCCTTTTAAATGGATCGCTATTACCAGGCTAAAAGCGAGATATCGACGCTAGAGCATTCGCATCGGTATTTTCGCGACGACGGCCTGCTGGAGAGAGGGAATTAAAAGTCGCCGATAATACGTAGCCGGAGGGGGAAGAGAGAGAAAGAGAGAAAGAGTTAGAGAGAGAGAGAGAGAGAGAGAGAGAGAGAGAGAGAGAGAGAGAGAGAGAGAGAGGTGTCGCTAGCAGGGATAAAACGTTTTGTTTCGTTTCGTTTCGTTGCCTTTCCTATCGTCACGTTCCAGAATGCAATTTCGATTATATAATAAAGATATGATGGCGCAGATCGTACTATGAAACGAAACGAAACGAAACTAAACTAAACGAAATGAAACGACATCGTTGCCGGTGCCGGTGCCTATGCCGATCCCATCGGCACCTTCGTGAGAATGTTCGCCGCGAGGAAAAAGAAAAAACGGGATGGATTATTATACAATCCCTATTGGCGACTATTTATCCAAGAACGATCTAAATACGCTTTACAAATTTATCCCGATCGATTATATCTTTAGTAATTTGTACGTACCACGTATTAATAAATACGCGTGTCAAAATCTAAATAACGTCGGTCCTACCGCCTGTGTATCCTGTACTGTCGTTCGAAATGGCTTGATGGATTGGCTAGAAATTTGTATAAAAAATAAAGTTACTCCAGGCGATGGAGGACCAATCGATAATTTGTATTCGCGCGATTCGATTTTAGGGTGTTTGAAAAAAAAAAAAGGTAAAGGCAACAAAAAAAAAAAAAAAGGGAAAAAAGAGGAGCAGAAAAAGGAAAGGTGGTGGGGTTGGGTGTGATAGGAAAAAGAAACAAAAGTTGAAAACAACGTTAAAAGAGAATCGATGTTAATGCAACGTCAGACCGATTGCATTTCGTTTATGTCGTTTTATCAATCGACATGATAAACAGGATGAGATGATGATATTCCGATAGATATATAAAACAAGGAATCATATATTTATTTATATATATATATATATATATATATATATATATATGTATATATAGACAAAAACTTTCGTTTATAACTAAACGGATTTTTTCACGAATCGGAAGAAAAATAGATAAATTTGAAAGATCGATAACTCGAAACGCACGTGGATTACGCTACTTACTTACGTATGGTATGCATCGACGATAATTACACACGTAATTACGACTACGAAAATCAAGAAACTTACGAAAAAAAGGAAAGAAAAGAACAAGAAAGAAAGGGAAAAGAAAGAAAGAGAGAGAGAGAGAGAGAGAGAGAGAGAGAGAGAGAGAGAGAGATGGCTGGCGAGTATTGTAGGGTAGAATGGGTTAAGGGTGGGGGAAAAAAGGGAAAGAAGAGTAAAAAGGTCGAAACGCTGATATCTCCGGTGGGTCGTCGAGGTGGACCGAGGTAATCCTACTAAACCTCCCCCCTCACAATATCGCCCTGAGGTCTACAGCAACCATTAGCGAGGTGGGGGTAGGGAAGAAAGAGCAGCAGGGTTTCGCTCGGTACGGGCAAAAAAAAGAAACAGAAAAAGAAAAAGAAAAGCGAAAAAAAGAAGATTAAAAACCTTTACTGTTGCCGGCTAGCACAAGCGAATCCTCGTTTTATTAATCGTGCGCGCGCGCGCGCGCGTGCTAGCCACCGAAGATAACGTCGTCGGCAGCTAATGCCGTGCGGGTAGAGGATCGAGGATATGACGGCGAAGGGGGATACACCTCTGAGGAGAGAAGAAAATAAAAAAAGGATAGAGGATAGCGACCGAGAAGGAGAGAAAAGAAAACGAAAAATATTTCGACTCTGTGCACAGAGAGAGAGAGAGAGAGAGAGAGAGAGAGAGAAACGATCGTCTCTAGCTAAAACTGTTCCTTTTTTTTTCTACTTCGTACACGAGTGATCTTGAAACGTCATCGAATTTTGACCCTTTCTCGAAAGGGATGCTTGGATCGTGACGATAGTATTTCTTTCATTTTCATTTTCTTTTTCTTTTTTCTTTTTTTTTTTTTTTCTTTCTTTCTTGTTCCGAGTACGCATGGAGCATTTTAAGAAACGTAGAGTAAACGAAAGTAATATCGGAAATACAGATCGATTGTCTTTTATGTACTTCTCGTAATGACGATCTTTTCTTTTCCTTTCCTTCGGTTTTTGTTTTTCCATCCCCTTTTACAGTACAGAGGAACGTAGAAAATAGTATTGCAAGATAAATAAATTCTTTGTCTTACTTTTTCGAGAGCCTGCGTTTCTTTTTTCCTATTCTTTTGTCTACACACACACACACACACACACACACACACACATTTATATATATATGTGTGTGTGTGTGTTTGTTTACAAGTTCTGTTACAATAAAATCCATTTCTCCTTATAACTATATCTCTCCTTTTGTCTTTTAAGACTTTGACGTTAGAGAAACACAAATAAGATTGAAAAGATCGGCTTTAAGCCTCGTAGAAAAACTCGTAGAAAACGTTGATACGAGCAAGACACCCGATAGGTAGTGGTTGGGCTCTTGGACGTAAGGAACAGAGCAGAGCAGAACAGAACAGAGAAGAGTAGAGTAGAGCAAAGCAAAAAAGATCAGAACAGAGTAGAGTAGAGTAGAGCTAAACAAAGTAGAGTAGATCGGAACGGAACGGAACGGAACGGAACGGAACGGAATAGAACAGAACAGAACAGAACATAACAGAGCAAGACGCACGGAGCCAGACGCAGCATCTCCCACGACCTCTCAAAAGAGTCGACGAGCGGCTTTCGCCTTTTATTCTGGGTCCACCCTGCCGGATAAAGAAGAACGTTGGAGAGCGAGAAGAGAGCCACGCTGCTACTGCCTCTGCCTTGCAACCTTCTTTTCTCTTTCTTTGCCTCTTTCGTCTGCTCCTCCTGTGGTTAGTAATATAGAGGGAGAAAGAGAGATAGAGAGAGAGAGAGAGAGAGAGAGAGAGAGAGAAAGAACGAGAGAAAGAACGAGAGAAAGATAGAGAGGGAGAGAGAGAGAGAGAGAGAGAGAGAGAGAGAGAGAGAGAGAGAGAGAAGAGAGAAAAAAGAACGATTCTATGCGGAGAAGAAGCTTCCAAGAGAAAAAGGAGGAAATGGAGGTAAAGGGAAGTAGAGTCGAGAGAAAAAGAGAAGGATGAAGTATTTGGTTGTGTGCGGGTTTGTATACGTGTCCGCATTTGTGATATAAAAGATAGAGGGAGAGAAAGATAGAGGGGGAGAGAGAGAGAGAGAGAGAGAGAGAGAGAGAGAGAGAGAGAGAGAATATGAAGATAAAGAGAGTGGGTGGTAATAGTAGAAGCAAGAGAGACGGAAAAGGAGGAGGACCCATTCTCCTTTGCTTTTATCTAAGAAAGGAGTAAGCGAGCAAAAGAGAGAGAGAGGGGGGGGGGAAGGAGAATCTTTTGCATCTAAGAAACGAGAGAGATAGATAGAGAGAGAGAGAGAGAGAGAGAGAGAGAGAGAGAGAGAAGGTTGAACGAAAAGGGGGAATATTTCGATAAAGAGAGCGAAACGGAGGAGGAAAAGTCCGGTCTATCTTCGAATTTGAACTCCACCGTTACTACAGACTACTCTAACCTCCAAAGCCAGATTTCAGAGAACCTAAAAGAGCGATAGAAAGGCTCATCTTACCTTTCCTTTCGATCCTCGCCAAAGTCCCTTCTATGCAGGTAGGTATATTATGTTGCCCCGTTACTTACTTCCCCTCCCCCCTCCCACTCTCCCTCGCCCCATGGAAATGAAATTCTCTAGCATTTCCCTTATGCCTCTGGTAACGCGTGCAACTTCTCATGCGGTCGTGGCTCTAGAATTAGAATCGGATTCCCTGGTAATAGGAAACTCTCTCTCTCTCTCTCTCTCTCTCTCTCTCTCTCTCTCTCTCTCTCTCTCTCTCTCTCTCTCTCTCTCTCTATCCCTCTCTTACTTCTATCCACGTACGCATCGTGGCTGGCCACTGCCGGCTAATTGTACAGTACGTTGAAAATCTGCTTAACGCTGATTTAGAGTATCGTGAATTTTTTGTGATAAGACTAGGAAGAATAAAAAAAATAAAACGTACATAGATATATAAACATATATACAAGTGTAGGTTTCATATTTAGTTCTTTTTTTTTTTTTTTTACTTTCACGAAGAATACGTCAAACTATTTTTAAATATATTCATTAAACGTGTCAAGTATATCTAGTTGGAGAATTTGAAATAACTCTTGAATATTTGAGGCTGTTGGAATCGTATTAAAAAAAAAAAAAAAAAAAAATAATAAAAATTGAAACGATAGATAGATAGATAGATAGATAGATAGAGATAGAGAGAGAGAGAGAGAAAAAGAGAGAGAGCGAGAATATATATATATATATATATATATATATATATATATATATATATTTATTTATTCATATCGTTGCGTTATTTTTTACCCCACGAGTTTTTTTTTTATTTTCTTTCTTTTCGGTACAGTCCAAATCAATTTCGTCGTGTATACACGAATCGATCTTACGATATTTAATTAATTTTGAAACGCCTTGTAGTACGGTGTACATCGGCGTCGCCGCGTGCGGTAAATATGCTCTTCCCAAGCCACCCAAGTGGACCACCGGCCAACGGAAGAAATGAAAGAGAGAAACGGACGTAGTTGAGAGTCGTGGAACGGTGCGAATGAGATGAGATGACGTTGGTTTCGCTCTGATTTTCGTTGTTCGACGTTAGAATACCGTCTAATAACGAATTACGTGGAGAAATAGAAACGAAGAGTGAAACTCTTTCAAACCGTACCGCACCCCACCCCACTCCATTCTACACCATCCCAACCCAACCCAACCCAACCCAACCCTCCTAAAAATATATTTCGTTCGACATGGCATCGTATCTTTCTTTCTTTATTTCTCTTCTTCTTTTTTTTTTAATTTTCTTTCTCTTTTCTCCTTTTTAGCCTACATACGCGAAGTAATAAAGTAAGGATCATATTAACAAGAATTTCGATAGGGTTATCATTAAAAATTTTCCCCGCGCTCGTAGAAACAAAAATCCATTAAAGAGAATCCCTCCACGTCGGGATTCCGAGCGCGTTCGATAGACTCGATCGATTTTCCTTGATCCATCTCGTTCTAGGATCCATTTATAAAATATTTATATTCTCTTATAGGCGTTATACGTTATGATATCGAAACGAGAACGAATGAAAAAAAAAAGGGAAGAGATAAAGAGAGACAGAGGCTGAGTTGGAGTGTGAAAGAGAGAGAGAGATAGAGAAAGAGAGTAATTATGGAAAGGTATACGACAGCTTAACTATCGTTCGTTAATAAGCAACGATCGTTTTGAATCGAGTAGTTATATATATATATATATATATATATATATATATATATATATATATATATATATATAATGTCTTTCGACTGGCTGTGTCTTTTCAGTCTTGCTGAAAATCTCTCTCTCTCTCTCTCTCTCTCTCTCTCTCTCTCTCTCTCTCTCGTACTCGCTCGATATAACAGGCCAGTTCCATCTCCTCCAAGTCGGGTACGTCGTCGACGTCAAGCACGAGTCACCTTCACCTCCACCTCACCTACCACCAACTACGACTCCGACTCCGTAGCTCCACCTCCTTCTTGACTCTCATCCACTTCCTCCAACGTCACCCACTCCAACCCACCCTACTATTCCACCCTCTCTCTCTCTCTCTCTCTCTCTCTCTCTCTCTCTCTCTCGGATGAAGCACGAGGCTTCTGCGGCTGAGCCCGAAGCCCGGAGGTGGAAGGAAGCACGAACCTTGCTCGTGAAGCTGGAAACCCAACCCTCCGAAACGAGCTGCCGCGCAGCTCGCGTCCGCTATCACCCACGCGAGTCAACGACGTCACGGACGGGGAAATCCTAAAGGTCCGTTCATAGTCGTCTACTAAAATTTTTTACTCTCTCTTTCTCTCTCTACTTCTCTCTCTCTCTTTCTCTTTCTCTCTCTCTCTCTCTTATATATTCTTTTATATTCTTTTTCAAAGGGATACCTACTACAGAAAATATATATATATATATATATATATATATATATATATATATACATATTCATATATTATATATATTTATTTATACTATTATTATTTCTCTCTCGTTCCATTTATCGAGGCATCCGGCTAAAATTATACGAACCTCCAATCCAATCTAATCTATCACTTTTACATTAAAACAAATGCTCTCGCTTTATTTTACACGGTAAATTCGTCATAAATTATAATACTTTCCGAATTTCTACCCGTTTTATCGCTTCTAAGCAAGTTCGGCGCTTTCGGTTCTGTTTCTTTCTATTTTCCTTCTTTTTTTTTTGTTTCGAATCGTAGATCTATCAATAGATAATAATAATTGTCATTATATACGATCTGTTGAACGTTTACTCAAGCGTTCTTCGGTTATAAAAAAAAAAAAAAAAAAAAAAATAAGAGAAGAAAATTTCACAGACGACCCCCATAATACGCATCCTCGATTTACAGGATATTTTCGAAAAACGTCGAAAATGTAGTTTGGAGAGTCGTACAATCCCTTTTCCCTCCCACCCCCCAATCTCCTCTTCCATCCGCCGCCCCACGCGTAACACTCAACGCGTTAACCCTTTATCCATCTCGATTTTATCTTGTCGAACGAGCTGGCTCGATAGACCCCGTCGATTTTCGCTGGGGGCAAGCATTCGATCGGTGGAACGACGGAAGCGAAGCGCCACGAGCACTTCCGGTGCCTCGTCATTTCCGGACCGACTTGTAATTTTCGTTCGCGTCGTCTCCCCCGTCACCCTCTATGCCTTTACACGTATAACTGTATACGCGTTTATGCGCTCGCACGTGTATCAAGCGCGTACGTGCGTGTATGCGTGTGTACGTGCGCGTGTGTACTGGCGCGTGCAACCCTCTCGCACGATTCCCCTCGATAAATCCGTAAAAGCGGATAGTGTCGTGGCAGGAGGAAGGGGATGAGAGGGAGAGAGAGAGAGAGAGAGAGAGAGAGAGAGAGGGAGTGAGAGATAAAGAGAAAAAAAAAATTTGAAACGTCCGAGCGCTCGACGCGACCTTGATCGAATTCAACTATTTCATGCGAATCCAACGACTATCTATTTAATCGTTCGCAATTTATCTTAACGCCTTTCCAAATATTTATATCCGTTTTATTTTATTTTTTGTTTCTTATATTCTTTTTTGTCTTTCTTTTTTCTTTTTTTTTTTTTTGTTTTGATCCATCTCGCATTGAATTAATTTACGAGGAAAATAAAAGATTAAATCTCCATCGACTTTCTTTCTTTCCCTTGGCTTCTTTCATCTTTTTACCTTTGATGAATTTTTTTTCTCATCCTTCTTTCTTTATTCTTTGCTTATTATTATTATTATTATTATTATTAGTATTATTATTATTACTATTATTATTATTATTATTATTATTAAACATTGGCGTATCAAATTGAGACGAATAGTACAGAATGAAAAAAGAAGAGAAAAAACAATGGAGAAAAAGGGAAAGAGTGAGAGAGAGAGAGAGAGAGAGAGAGAGAGAGAGAGAGAGAGACAGAGAAAAGAACAGACAAAAAAAATAATATATAGAAATAACATAAGTGATTATCACTAATGGGCTGGAATATCAAGCGAGACGTCGGACTCTTTTCGACGATCCTTTTTTACCACCCTTCGAACCATCATCGCTCCGAAGCAGATCGATAATATCCGTGAGCTTACCTTCTCTCTCTCTCTCTCTCTCTCTCTCTCTCACTCTCTCATTCTTTCTTTCTTTCTTTTTTTTTCTCTCTCCCTCTCGTTACTTCTCAACGTTCTCGAGGTGTCTTTTTCGAGGAGAGACGAAGAGAAAGAGAGAAAGAGAGAGGTAAAAGCGAAGGTAGGGAGCTCGATGAAGGAAAAAGGGAAGAAAAGAAAAAGAAAAAAGAGAGTGAGTGAGTGAGTGAGTGAGAGAGAGAGAGAGAGAGAGAGAGAGAGAGAGAGAGGGAAAATAAAGAAAAGAAAGAAAAAAGAAGAAGAAAAAGAAAAAAGTACGAAGAGACGAACTCTCGGTAGCGGTAGCAGCGAAAGGAGCAGCCTGTCGCGAAGGAAATACAGCAAGTTGGTTTCCGTTGGAGAGACGGGAGAGAGCAGTTGGAAAAATGAGGAAGAAGGATGAGACGGAAGGAAGGAAAGAAAAGGGGAGAAAAATGAAAAAAGAAAACGAGAGAGAGAGAGAGAGAGAGAGAGAGAGAGGGAAAGAGCTTTGCCACGCCCTGTAATATATTCGTTTTAAGTTAATTGAAAGCTTTCAAAAAGGATGACGTCGAAATGTTATAGAAGCCTGTCAGTCGCTCCAATTTTTAACCGCGAAATTCGATGAGAGATCTTATACGGAGATAAAGAGAGAGAGAGAGAGAGAGAGAGAGAGAGAGAGAGAGAGAGAGAAGGTGAAAAAAAGAAAGAAAGAGAGAGAGAAACGATACGAGTATTTAACGATTTTGGAAAATCGTTCCTACATTTATTACTTTCTTTTTTACTTTCTTTCTCTCTCTCTCTCTCTCTCTCTCTCTCTTTATTTTATTTCCTTTTCAACTTTTACTTTTTATTTTTCTTCAATTCAACCGATAAGACGTTCGGTGAATGTCGTAGAAAATAAAAAATAGTCATCTTTTTTCTCTTAATTTCTTTTCTTCCCTTTTTCTTCTTCTTTTTAATTGCTCCGTCGAAAAAGAAGAGCGAGCAAAGCGAGCAAGAGAGAGTGTGTGTGTGTGTGTGTGAGAGAGAGAGAGAGAGGGCGACGACCAGGAAATTGATCGTAATTGTCGAGTGCGCCTCGGTAGTCTGGGAAGTTTGACCGAACGCAGGGGGTTGGAAGGGATTCGAAGCGTCGCTAGAAGCGGACGTTCGAGGGATGAGAGAGAATCGAGTCGAGTCGAGACAAGTCGAGTCGAGTCGAGTCGAGTCGAGTCGAGTCCGGGCAAAAGAGGAGGTGGGGGAGAAGGAGGAGGTGGAGGTGGAGGAGGTGGAGAAAGAGGAAAAGGTTGCGGAGATGGAGGAGGTTGGCCTTCGGTTCTGTCGCTGTCATACGCAGCCAACGACGACATAACTACCACCCGCTGCGACTATCTTCTCTCGTCATTCGGTTTACGTCGTCCGTCTTTCTCTTCTCTTCCTTCTTTCGTCTCCTTCTCTCACCCGGCCCTATCTTCCACCGCCACCTCCTTCACCTCCTCCTCCTCCTCCTCCTCCTCCTCATCCTTCTACTTCTCCTCCCTCTATCACCCCGAACGTCATCCTCTTTGTCGGGAACTCGCTATTGACGTGCCATGCGATAATAGCATGCGAAACTCGTGACATCGCTGCTAGATCCTCCTTCGTTCGGCGTCCATCCTTATTCATTCCCTATCGATTCATTATATCTCTATTTTTTTTCTTTTTTTTTTTTCTTTTTTTTTCAATTATCACTTCGACCTCGAGGATTGTTCTGTAATAATTTCATGTTAAAAATTGTACGTACGTTATGAGCGTGTACGTACGTACGTACGTAATGGAAGTTTGTTAATAACGTTATTAAAGTTGATTATAATTTGTATGCAATGAGAATCCGATTGATTCGCGATCGCTTATATTAAATGGATCGTGATCATTCTAAGAGAAGGTATTGAAATCGTTCTAAGATATTAGAAATATGTCAGAGATCGTTGGAGAACAATTGGTTCGAACGTATCTATCGAACCACACACATACACACACACACACACATATATATATATTTACATACATACAAGCATGCAAACGTTACCACCAAAGCGAGCGAGCGAACGCGCGCGCGCGCGCGCGCGTATATCTATGCATACACTCACGTATCCGTTGTCCTTTCATTATTTATTCAACGATCTATGCATTCGTAATTCGCTGGCCCCTCGTTCGTCGACACTTTTTTCCTATTTTTTCCATCCGCTCGTCCTACCCCTGCTCGTCCCACCCCTCACCCTCCCCCTCGTCCCTGGTAGCCGACGGGAACGCACGAGCTGCCGCTTTTCCGTGCCTGAAAATGAACGATGTACGTGCGCTCGCGTCCTTCTACATGGACACGTACTACGGGACGACATCCAGAAAGAGGACAACATGAAAAAAGCCCGAGCGCACTTTATTTTGTTCCAACCTCCCGCAATTTCTCTCCTCTCCTCTCCTCTTCTTCTACTCCTCATCCTCCTCCTCTTCCTCGTGCTCGTGCTCGTCCCCTTTGTCCTACCTCTTCACCTCATACCGCGTACTACTGAAAACGAGAATCGTGTTGTGATCGAGACCTTTTTGACAAATATGGCGTATCGCTGGTGGGATTGCTCAAACGGTATCGTTCGAATCTTATGCGAAATTAATATTAAACGATTGTAAGGATTTGTATCGACGATTTTTTCGAAGAGAGACGTACCGAAGTATTTAAAGACGACTATTTCAATCTTCCAAAGCCAAAAAGTCGAATATCATTCTTTTTTCCTTTCGCTCTTAGATTATTTCTTATTCCGCGTGCGATCGCGTAAAAATCGCGTAAGATTTAATTTTTCGTCAGATTTTCCGAAAACGTTCTCGCCTCTTTTAGAGAACAGGTATCTCAAAGGTTAACGACAATTTACGGATGTGGGCGGGGTTGGAGGGAAGGAGGGAAAGAAGAATTAAAGTCAAGTGCCGATGTAATTAACGACGACGATTAAATTCGTACCGTCATATGACAGCCAACCGGAACAATCGAAATTAAATTAATTCTTAAACTTTCGAAAATGCGGGCTTACGATTCATCTCTCGTTAACGAATCGCCCTTTTATCTTTATCACGACGTTTCAACGGAACTAACCGTGCCGACGACGTCTTTGAATCCGTTTGCTGTTCGCGATGGAGTACGCAAAGGAACGAACATTACACGGATAAAAGAAAAATTGATGTGTTGAGGAGAGAAAAGGATGAATAGAGACGAGAGTGAGGAAAGAAAAGAGAGAGAGAGGGAGAGGGAGAGAGAGAGAGAGAGACGAAGATGCCAGTGCTGGTCGTCTTACCAATGGAAAGTGCCGTTCAAGCGAAGGGTCTGATCGAATTACACACGTCCCTTACCATCCCTCATACCATCCCTTATCTCACCGAGCGAAACCCGAACCTTCGAGGAATACCGAATCGCCAACGTTCGGAATCGTTCGATCCCCCTCCTTCGAAACGTCCCACAGGAACTTACAACGACGATGGACCGACCCGCCGGATCGTTCCTATTTCCTCTCGAAAAGGAAGAAACTGAAAATTTATTTGACGATAGCTAACTAAAGGAGACGCATATATATATATATATATATATATATATATATATATATATATATATATATAAACGAACGCTTCTTCTCCTCGTTTATTCACGTATATACTTACCTGTCGATCTGATAAAAATCGACAAATCGCAACTGAAAAAACTTCTTTAAGTTGTTACGATCCCTGGAAAGAAAAAAGAAGCGGAAGAAGGAGATGAAGAAAAATTGAGTTGGAGATTTATGAAAAAAAAAAAAAATAAATAAATAAATAAAAAAGAACTAATACGAGAAAGAACGAGAGTACGAGAGTAGGGAAAAAGGGGGAGGGGCGAAAAAGAGAAAGAGAAATGATAGAGAACGTGTGTCTCTCCCGAAGGAGAGAGAATTATAGGGCGGGAAAACGTGACCTTGAAAAAAAAAGTGCTCTTCCTTAACGAGAAACCCGATGAAAACGGTCAGGGCTATCCGGTCGTATCAAGGGAGAACGTTCCGCTTCTCTTGATTGGGCAGTTCGCAGGCGGAAAGACGCACAGCTCCGGAAGCCACACCGAGCGAAAACAGACGTCCGCGTCTTGGCGTCGCGTGGGTGGAATAGAAATGCGTTTGGTTGATCCATTCCAAAGGCGAGTCTTGCTACTTCTCTTTCGTCTTCTTCTCCTTTTTCATCTTCTTCTTCTTCTTCTTCTTCTTCTTCTTCCTCCTCATCTTTCATTTCATCTTTTTCCCTTTGTGTTCTCTACGAGATGCTATAGTTCGCTACTACTACGCCCACACAAATTCGAGAGAAAAAAAGTGAGCCCTGCATCACCTGTTCTATATTTTCTTATCTCGATGTGTTCAATTTTTAAAAACGTACACCTACCTTCCTGATACTAAATGACAAAAAATTGCGCGTCGACCGCGTATATGAAAGAAAAAAAGAAAAAAGAGAAAAAGAAAAAGGGAACAATAAATAGATAGAAAGGAGAAAAAAAATATGTCGCTCTATATATTCGACTTAAAATAAAAATTTATCGGAACATTTCTTATAGATGGGAATTGCGTCTAAAATGTTCATTGTATTATTTGGAATCGTTAACAAATGTAATAAAAAAAATACGGAGTGTTTGTGCGTGCGTGTTGTGCGTGTTGTTGTGTTGGTACGAATACATGAGAAATAATATATATATATATATATATATATATATATAAACTATGATGTGCGCGTCGATTTAAAACGATTTCTGTATTAATCGTATTATTTTTTATTTATGAAAAATCCATCTACGAAAGGACATAGAGAAATGAATAATAAATGAATAAATAAATAAATAAATAAATAAATAAATATATAAAAATAGATTGAACATTCGATGTTACAAACTTACGGAATAATCGTTCGGTCTTATCTTCTTTAAGACACGATCTTCTTTAATGCGTACCGCGCGATACGCGTTCTCCTATATCGGGTGTTCCTGAAATGAATGTACGATATTTCGCTCCTTACCTAGACGTAACAAACGAAAGACATAGTATTCGATAAAAAATAAACAAAGTTTCTTAATTAAACTCATTGCGATTGAATATTACATTATTACGGAGAAAAGATAATTTTGATGAAATAATAATGATAATAATGATGTAAAAATAACAATAATAATAATAATAAGAATAAGAATGAGAAAAAGAAAAAGAAGAAGAAACGAACGAAGGAATACGCTCGTTTCGTATAGAAAATAATTACACGCACGTAAAAATATTACATTTTATAACGAAACGAATCATTAAAAAAAGAAAAAAATAAAAAACTTTTTCGCGCTCGTTACAATTTTGCCTTTCCCTCTTCCCTCTTCTCTTCCCTCGTTTCTTCTCTCTTTCTTCTTTACTTTTTTTCTTCTTCTTTTCTTTTTGGATCACCCAGTATATTGGATTCGAACGGGCTCGTGCCGTCCCTCGTTTCGCTGCCGCGGTTCTCCACTTGAACGGCTCGTTGGGAGTGCTCGTCGTGTGGGTGGAGTGCCGAGCAGAGCCTGTGTAGAGTGGAGGGGTTGAGGGTGGTTTAGAGTTGGGGATGGAGGTGGGAGTGGGAGGTAGAGAGAGAGAGGGAAAACGAGAGAGAGAGAGAGAGAGAGAGAGAGAGAGAGAGAGAGAGAGAGAGAGAGAGAGAGAGAGAGAGAGAAAGAGAGAGAGGGAAGGAGTGAGGGAGAGAGAGAGAGAGAAGGAGAGGGAGAGAGAGAGAGAGAGAGAGAGATTGGAGGGTGGTCCGCCAACCCGCCGGACTCGAACTGCTCCATTTCCGCCTCCGAGTCATCGCCGCCCTTCCACCACCCTCATCCTCCCTTTCAACCTCATCCACTCCTCCACGAGTTTCTCTCACGAGCGAGTCGCGTCTGGATATTAGCGCTGGATGCTGAGAGAAAAAGAGATTGAGATTGAGAGAGAGAGAGAGAGAGAGAGAGAGAGAGAGAGAGAAGGAAAGGCTGGTGCAGTTTTTGACGATATCGATCGTTGCGCTTTTCGATAATATTCGACGAAAAAACTGGAAGATCCTTTATCCACCTTTATCTCTGTATCTTTTTCTTTCTATATATATATTTTTTTTTCTGACGACGATATACTTTCTCTCCCCTCTCTCTCTTCTCTTCTTCTCTTTGTCTTCGTTTCTCTCGTTCTCGCGAATAGAATTACGAGTAGAATCATTATTGCGTCTCGAATGTGTAACTCAATGATATATATATATATATATATATATATATATATATATATATATATATATGTATGTATGTATGTATAAATAATCAATAATAACACTTGACAAAAGGAAATTAAAGATTCTCGTTATCATTTGAAAATAATATATAAATCATTTATATATATAATATATATATATATATATATATATATATATATATATATTTATATACACATAAATATAATAATTTTTTTCATGTATTTTTTTTCTTTCTTTCTCTCTTTTGTTTTGTTTTCTTTTTTTTTTTTTTTATTCTTTTCGTTTCCCTTCTCCTTCTCACGACGGAAAATGATCAGGGCCGTTGAAAATCTAGGTGACCTAGGACTTAGAGGATAATGTGTGGTTTGACTCTTACCGACAGGAATTCAGGACTTCCGTGGAATTTCGAGTCTGGTGATCAAGATACGCGAGAACTCAAAGGGATGCCACCCCGAAAATTCGATGAGAGAGAGTACGTCCGTCTCTTAGACATTTGTTCCGAGCATGAGTTCGAGAATACTTCCGGTTCGCCTTCTAAAAGCTATCGATCCGTGCGAAAAGAGAGAGGAAAAGAGAGAGAGGGAGAGAGAGAAAAAGTGAAAGAGAGAGAGAGAGAGAAGGGCTGTGTCGGTTACGGTAAACTTTCCCGTTTGTAAGTGGGAAATATTTCTACCGTGGTATACGTGGTAAAAAGAGAGAAAGAGAGAGAGAGAGAGAGAGAGAGGAAAAAGAGAGAGAGAGAGAGAGAGAGATCAGCATTTTTAGCTGGGCGTTTAGTTTAAAGAACTCGTAAAATCTCGAGATACGGAAACGAACGTGTGTAGGATGAATGTGGGGGGAGGGAAAACGAGTGCGAGTTAACTGGGACACTACTACTACTACTACTACTACTACTACTACTAGTAATATTATAGTAATAGTAATACCAGTAGTAGTAGTAGCAATAATAGTAGTATGAGAAATATAAAAGATTAAACGAGTTTTAACGTTTATATGTGCAAGTACGTATGTATATCTGGATTTGTTCGAGACGAACGATCAAATAAAAATTATTTCCTTCGATCCGATCGATATATTTCTATAGGGAAAAAAAATTAAAAAGAAAAAAAAATACAAAAAGAAAAAAAGAAAAAAGAAATTGCAAGTAATCATACGGACAAGAAGATATTAAGTCCAGTTTCTCCATTACGATTTCTCCTAGATAATCCTGTTTATTAATCGATTATTCCAAGAAAAATAGAACAAAAAAAAACAAAGACGATCTATTTCGTCTGACGGATTTCTCTCTCTCTCTCTCTCTCTCTCTCTCTTTCTCTCATTAATTTTACGCAGATGTAAGATACACGATAGATATGATATTCATCGTAATACCTGCTTCTTTCTCTTTTCTAATTTTAGTTTTTACCTTGTTCCTTATTACAGTTATGAAAATGCGCGCGATATGCTCTTCGCAATATTATCCAAAGAAATCTTACAACAAATATTATCAAAAATAAATAAAGTCTCGAGAAAATTGTTTGTCAACATTGTTTGTAACGTGTCATTCAATGTGTTAATCGAAAAATATTGAATGGAGTACGTGTTCGTTCGAACGTGCTGTTAGAAAAAAAAAACAAAAGGAAAAAAAAAAAAACAAAAAATAATAAAAATAAAAAATAAAAAGTAAAAAATAAACTAAAAGAGAAAAAAAGCAAAATGCAAGCAGAAGTCGGGAGGAGAGAGAGAGCGTGCTTGAAAAAACAAAATAAAACGAAACGGAACGAAACGCAAAATAAAAAGTAAAACGAGATATAATGAAATAAAAAAAGAAAGAAATAATAATGAAGGAAAATAAACGACGAAAAATAAAGGAGAGAAAAATAAAATAAACAAAAAGTAACCAAATATAAGAGAGATAGATAGATAGATAGATAGACTGATAGATAGATAGATAGAGAGACAGAGACAGAGACAGAGAGAGAGAGAGAGAGAGAGAGAGAGAGAAAGGGTGAACGAAAGAAAAACAGTTAAAAAAATGAAGATGAAAAAGAAGATAGAGGGAGAGAAAGAAGAAAGAAGAAAGAAGAAAAAGAAGAGAAAGGATGTGTTTAAGAAAGAAAGAGAAAATATTTAGAAAGAAAAAATAAATAAAACAAAACGGAATGAAATAAAATAAAAATATAATGAATAAAAAAAGGAGACAGAAAGAAATAAAAGGAAGAAGAAATAAATAAATATGAGAGAGAGAGAGAGAGAGAGAGAGAGCGAACGAAAGAAAAATGATAAAAGATAGAAGAGGACGGAGAAGAAGAAGGAGAAGAAGAAGAAGAGAAAGCAGAATAATAAAAAGAAAAAGAAGAAAAATTGTCCCACGAAAGCCACGTTGAAAAGGGTAGGTAGGAGTGATTGCAGTGACTTCGTCGTAGGGGGTTAACGCGAAGCACCACAGATTTATCCCTACCACGAGTCATCCCTACGACCAACCCCATCCCTGATTCCGCTTGAATGCCGCTAAGGGGTGGAGGGGTGGGCGGAGAGGTGAGGGTGGATTGTTGGTGGTGTGGGGAATGAGCGTATTCCCTCGGGTTCACGCGTTCACCCTATATACATACTTTGACACCGATTAAACCGGTGGTATCGTTCCTCGTTCGAGAATACTTCGATTATAATACTCGTATAAGATATAATAATTGTGTTTTTACTCAGCTAGTGGAAACTAAAGGCAGTGTTTTAAAAATTAAAAAAATGATTCGATTAGAACTTACGTAAAAGTATAGTTATATTCTAAGTCGATGGATCTTAATATTTTTCCAAAATTGTACCAATTTATCGAGTGTTAGATGAGGACGGGATAAAGATATAAAATGAATGGGTGTGTTTGTGTGTGTGTGCGTGAGAGAGAGAGAGAGAGAGAGAGAGAGAGAGAGAGAGAGATGAAGAGAGAGAAAGAGAGGGAAAAGTTATCTCTTAGTCGCAATTTCCTGACTGCAAGATGCTCTGCCTACCGTCGTCTTTTCCCTAGGGAAAATAGAAGCTAGAGAGAAGGCATGAAACCAGGCGGATGAGGAAGAAGAGACTCTATTTGCCTTGGGGATACATCCTCTCTCTCTCTCTCTCTCTCTCTCTGTCTCTATCTCTCTCTGTCTCCTTCTTTTCCTCTTATTTCTCGATCTCTCGATTATAACGGTATTTAAAATAAACGAGTCTAATTTTCGTATTTTCCAGGTCCAGTAGATTTCCTTGGTTAATATTTGATTAGAAATTTCGTGACGCTTAAACTTAGACGGCATAAATTATAGTGCCTTTTCCTTAAGGATTTTCTTAAAATTTTGAAATTCACTAGAACTTATCGTATTTCGTGTAACACCTGCTACAGCTTCGTTCCACATGTATATTTTGTACGTACGTATGTAAGTATTATTTATACATGCATGTATTTATGTATGTATGTATGTACAGATGTACGTTTTATCATCATACTCACACAAAGCAAAGGAACGAAGGAATATTTTCCATTATTTTTGTCATACTAATTACGTATGATCATCTT
>OU426855.1:2132085-2133572 GCA_911387685.1 Dolichovespula media
AGAGAGAGAGAGAGAGAGAGAGAGAGAGAGAGAGATGAAAAAAAAAAGAAAAGGACTCGTATCCCTGGCGCGAGGAACGTTCCAACAATTTCTCCCGTTTCTCCGGTTTCGCCAGGAAGAGGATCCAACTTTAAGCCGAAATTTCGTCCTATCCGATGATACCGGGAAGAGGGAAACAGCGAGCCTCGGGGATTAATCATTGAGCACGGTGCTTCGGGGTCTGCATGCAAAATGGCTGCGATCGATCCATCGCACCGCCGGCAAAATGATTTCGTAACGAGGCTCTCCTGGCTTCTGTACCCTCCCCCTCCCCACCTCATACCTCTCCACTCTCCTCCTCGCCTATTCTCCCAACCCATCTCTCTCTCTCTCCCTCTCTCCCATTTCCCCTCCTTTCTCTCTTGTCCATTCGTCCGACGTCTGGTTCACGACCTCGTTCTATTCTTGCTGAAATTACGACGCTCCGTCGGCTACCGTCGAAGAGGGACTTTGCTAGTTTCCTTCCTTCTCTCTCTAACTCTCTCTCTCTCTCTCTCTCTCTCTCTCTCTCTCTCTCTCTCTCTCTCTCTATCTATCTATCTATCTATCTCACTCTAATTCTAACTCCTTTCTTTCTTTTTCTAACCGAACGAGTTCGATTCCTGCGAGATAAATCGGCGTTACGACGAAGACGACGAAGGTGGGACACCCGCTTAGAACGTTTTCTTCGTGATACGATGTGCCTTCTTCTACGACTGGAACAAACGATCGATAAGTTCTCGTTACAAACGTTCCTACGGAATTGGAGTCCTCCAATTTTCGATCGGATCGAATGAACGAACGGCTGTTGCGTGCTCTTGCCACGACATGTTTTTGCCTCCCGTGTCGGCGAGAGAGGTTCTCTGACGTAATTCGATGTAAAAAAAAAAAAAGGAGAGAAAAAGAAGTAAAACAAAAGGAAATAAAAAATAAATAAATAAAAGGCGCACGAAGAAAAAAGAAAAAAATATGTATATATATATATATTTGTATGTGTGCAACATTCAAATTCGTTCTATCAAAATCAATCTTAGAAACGGATCGGTCGTATTTACCATTTTCTAATCGACTATGATTAATATAATCGCTAAATATATATTTTTAATTGTACGATTATAATTCGGAGCCACGATGGATCTCATGCCACGACGTTTATCTACGCGAACGAATATATACCTATACACACACACGTGTGTGTGTGTGTGTGTGTTTGTGTAGAGTAGGAAACGGTAATGCATCCTATCGCGTCGATCGAACGTCGTCATTGTCTTCTGGCGAATCGAGAACAACGTCTGTGACGGACCGTAGATGCCACCAAGTCTGCCGGCTGATAGGAGCCGCCATCGACGTAGATTCTGTCGTAGCTAAGGATGTTATCGTAGTGACATTGACGACAAACGTGTACTCACTCTCTTTCCCTCCCTCTCTCTCTCTCTCTCTCTCTCTCTCTCTCTCTCTCTCTCTCTCTC
>OU426855.1:2133772-2143772 GCA_911387685.1 Dolichovespula media
CTCTCTCTCTCTCTCTCTCTCTCTCTCTCTCTCTCTCTCTCTCTCTCTCTCTCTCCACTTGACGTCGCTTTGGTTACGGGAATCAAATCGTTTCGGGTTATTGTCTTACCGATCTCTCGAACGAACGAACGAAAACGAACGAAAAAGCAAAGGGAAAATGTATGACGACGAACGATCATAATTTCGACATGTTAAATGATGAAAGAGGAAGAGAAGATGAAGAAGAAGGAAAACAGAAGAAGAAGAAGAAGAAGAAAGTTCTAAAATCGTTACGAATATATACGAAAAATATACGTAAATTTTCCTTATAGCAAATCTAAACGACGAACGAAACTAAAAGTCGATATACGCCTATGTATTTCGTTTCGAACGAACCCGTTGCAAACTGAAGAACTATTCCAAGCTAGGACAATGTCATTTGTAACGAACGAACGAACGGTTCTATCTCTCTCTCTCTCTCTCTCTCTCTCTCTCTCTCTCTCTCTCTCTCTCTCTCTCTCTCTCTCTCTCTCTCTCTCTCTCTCTCTCTTTCTCTCATATTTAACGCGTTATCTAGAACTACGTCATCGACGAAATATCGAACAATCCACGTGGCTTTAGATCGATCAGTATAACGAAGCCCCATGGGGGTGGGAGAGGGTGGAGTAAAGTAGGGTGGGTGGTTGGTGGAGACGAGGGATGGAGTTTTACGGACAAACAAGCGGGCAAGTGCCATCTGTGGCTGTCACCACGGACGCTTAGTTCTATCCCCGATAGCCAGGGCAAGTTTCCCTACTACCCGACCCCACCCCGACCCTCCCCCTCCCCCTCCCCCATCGCCATCGCTCGCTCTCATTCCTCATATCCCCCTTCGTACCCTCGCTCCCTTTTCGTCGTGGCTAAAATCAAGGACGGACTCGTCGTCGCAAAGTGTTTGCCAAAGAGATTAGACCGCTCGATGCCCGGATACGACGACGTTTCTACGACCTTCGTTTGAGAAGTCCACTTTCATCTATTTCTATCTATCTATCTCTTTCTCTCTCTCTCTCTCTCTCTCTCTCTCTCTCTCCCTGTCTCCCACCCTCCCTTTCGATTTCTCACCCTACGTCTCTAAGTTTTCCTTTTCGCACGACACCCTTCCTAGTACTCTTTTACTTGCTCGAAAAACCGTGTCGTTGCAATGGGACGCATTGCAAAGTGATGTTCTAAACAGAGAAAAAAAAAACGGGGGAAGGGGGGCTAACATCCGAGTGACCAACTAAGTGTCATCACGAGGAATTACTTTTTTTCCCTTTTTTTTTATTTTATAAAAAACACACACACACACGCAGAGAGAGAGAGAGAGAGAGAGAGACAGAGTAAGAGTACGTTTCTATTTTTACATAAAAATCTAGGATGCATGATCCAGCGAGTTCGAGAGATGAGATGCATTTCAGAACGAGGGAAAAAAAGGGTATAGATGGGAAAAAAAAAATAATAATAATAAAACGAAAAAAAAAGAGACGAAGAAAAAGAGAAGCAAAAAAGTAAGAAAAAGAGAGGAACGAAAGAGGAGAAAAACAAAAAAAAGAAAAAAATAATAATAAAAACGTATATGCTAAAACCGTGAAAGGGAAGAAAACGCTCGCAGAGTTTAATGGCACGAAAGAGAGTCGCTTGCTTATTACGCGCCGACCGAGTTCGTCCTTATCCTTCTTCCATCCTTTCTCTCTCTCTCTCTCTCTTTCTCTCTCTCTCTCGCTCTTTCTCTCTCCGGGTATCTATAACAGCAAGGAAAAGTTTTGTCCACGGTCGAAACGATTCCGATGTCTCTTCTCTCGTAGCGCTCGTTCGTAGAGCGTCCTGAATTCGCAGGCGTATCTTTTACACCTATACTCAAAGTCACGTCTCTCTAACTCTCTCTCTCTCTCTCTCTCTCTCGTAGCTTTTCATTCTGTTTGTTCGTCGCTGTACTAGTATTGGTAAAACGCAAGAAGCCTCGACACTAACACCGACAATGACGCTCTCCTACAATCTATACTTTGCCTTCTCGTTCGCTCTTTTGATGATAGCGATGTATTTGAGAGAAAAAAGAAAAAACAATATATATATATATATATATATATATATATATATATATATATAGAGAGAGAGAGAGAGAGAGAGAGAGAGGAGAGAAAGAAAAGTTGGGAAAGGGCTGAAATTTGATGTGACACGGTCGAAGTTTCAGGACAACGTGCGTTCCATCTAGGTAGGTAGGTAGGTAGGTAGGTAGGTAGGTAGGTAGGTAGGTAGGTTGGTGGATGAATATAGAAAGAGGATTCCTTCTTCCTTTGGTGTCAGTAGTTGCTCGTCGTCCACAGCTAGGGAATATCGGTGTGCCTTATACTATATACTACAACTTCTCTACCTCTTCTTCCTTCTCATCGTCGTAGTCGTCGTCGTAGTCGTCGTAGTTGAGAATGTGGTACTTGCGCTGCCAGTGACGCTGCTAGCTGAACGAGGCGAGTGGGTGGGTAGAGGGGTAGGCGGGGAGAGCGGTTCGAGGGGGATGGGGGATACTTAAACGCGGCGTGCAGAGTGCCGGCTCGTGGTGGTTAGGATAGCTGGACTGGGGAAAGAGGACGAGGACGAAGCGAGGTTTAAAGTTCGCTGTCTGTGTGAACGCGTTCAGTCTGCTTTTATATGTATGCGTGTATATACGTGTATGAGTTGGTGTATGAGAGAGAGAGAGGGAGAGAGAGAGAGAGAGAGAGAGAGAGAGAGAGAGAGAGAGAGACATGGATAGGAGCGATGACGGCAGGTTTACCGCTGCTGCTGGCGATCCTTGTGAGTGTACGTGTGCTTGCGTGGGCGTATTCATCTCTGTGTGTGTGTGTGTGTGTGTGTATCCATGAGGAACCGGAGGCAGCGGAACGGAAGCTGGCAACTCGGCTCGCGACGACGCTTCCAACCGTTTCACACTACGGGTGGCTACGAAGTGACGCTTTCGCGATGGTGAATCCCCATCGACGCGGCGCACTTTCGGCTTTTCGCGAAAATATAATAAAAACGATTTTCCCCCTCTACTACTCTCGTCGTCCAACGACGGCGAAATTTTTGTTCTACGCCCCTATTCTTCTATTCGCTTACTTTCGTTCGTTCGTTTAGGTTCGGTTCGTTTTATTTCACATTTTCTTCACTTTTCTCTTAATTCTCACGGTGTTATCGTACGTAAATGGGGAAGGAAAAGAAATTTATCGGTCACGTTGATATCCATTTTTCATGTTAATAACGAACAACGATGCGAACGTTCGTTGAAGAAATAAATGATGGAAGAATTTTGGAGAAGAGATTTTGACTTATCGTTAAATTGAAATCGTTATCGTTGGGATAATGCTAAAACCCCGACGCTTCGATGACTGGATTTACGTAAAAGAAAAAAAAGGAAAAAAAAAATATGTCCTATTAGTTTACACTGATTAATGATCGTATGAAGAACGCTTTGTTCACTCTCTTTCTCTCTCTCTCTCTCTCTCTCTCTCTCTCTCTCTCTCTCACTCTCTCTCCCCCTCGCATATCACGCTTATCGATTTTAGTATGGCGCGGACTCTTTAATCTTGGTAATCGAGCGAACGCCCCCGCCGGGCATCGCCTATTCATTAATGGCGTAAAACGGTAAGTGACATCTGGCGCGTTGTCAAGTCTCGTTGCACGTCGCCGATGTGGGTGCGTGCGTGCAAGCACACGTATAAGTGTGTGTATATATATGTGTGTGTTAGTGTTCGTGCACATTCGCGGGAAAGAACGGACACGTGGAATGACGGCAAAGAGACAGAGAGATAGATAGATAGAGATAGAGATAGAGATAGAGATAGAGAGAAAGAGAGAGAGAGAGAGAGAGAGAGAAAGAGAATACGAGAGGGTGGTGCACGTGGTGTCGAGCCCTTTCTAGTGAACGTGCCACCCTACGACAAGCATGCGTATCTTCTTTAACGTCTCTAATATCTTTAATGTCCCTTGGATGTAACGTCGGAAGGGTCGCTCTTTCCATCCCCATCTCTCTCTCTCTCTCTCTCTCTCTCTCTCTCTCTCTCTCTCTCTCTCTCTCTCTCTCTCTCTACTCTACACGCTTCTAATATCTTTAATGTCTTGCGAGAAGAAATAGCGTAGGAGGAGATATGATCGGAACTTTTCTCTTTCTATAATCCACCCCACTCTCCTCCCCTCCCCATATCCCCTGCCTTACACACATATACATAATGCACGCTAACGATCATTCGTCGACGTTTAATTCTCAATTAAAATCGTCGTTCAATTATACGGTTGGTAAAAACAATATAAGTACGTAAAAAGGCAAATGAGACGGATGTACGTAAGGGTACTTTTACTTTACCTATCTATAATTGTGAGAATTTTCTCCGAGAGAGAGAGAGAGAGAGAGAGAGGGAAAAAAAAAGTTAAACGCGCGATAAACTTCTTTCTGTTCAAAGGCGTTGAAAGGTCGAGCTACCCTAAATCTCGACGGTTAAGGGGTGGCATCGAGGGGGGGAGGTGATCAGGGTGATCCAAGAGGGTGGAGGATGTAGGCGTAGAGTAGTCGCCAGTTCAGAATGGAAATAGGAAACGGAGGAGGAAAGGAGAAAGATATAGATAAATAGAGGTAGACGGAGAAAAAGAGAGTGAGAGAGAGAGAGAGAGAGAGAGAGAGCGAGAGAGAGGGAGAGAGAGGGAGAGAGAGAAAGCTAGGATGTGAGAGGTAAAGGTAGGGGGTTAGAAGCTTTTGCGGAGAGTAGGCTTTATATTTATCGCTGCAATAAGGCGACTCGACGCCGGTCGTCGTCGGCTTGGCGCGGGGGTGTAAGAGACCAGGGGGCATCGTTGGGACAATCGGTGGCCGTCGTTAACGGTAACGACGCGTCGTCCAATGCCGTCGGCACTCCTCTTCTTCTTCTACTTCTCCCACCTCCAACTCGCCACCTCCAACCTCCTCTCTTCCTCTTCCTTTTCCTCTACCTCTTCCTCTTCCTTTTCCTCTACCTCTTCCTCTTCCTCTTCCTCCTCCTCCTCCTCCTCCTCCTCCTCCTCCTCCTCCTCCTCCATCGTTTCTCCAACCGCTCGCTCGAACGGGCTTCCATTCCTCTGGTTCTCGTCGTCGTCATAGTCGTCGTCATAGTCGTCGTCGTAGTCGTCGTACTCGACGTAGTCGACGTCGTCGTCCACCCACCTCTCAACCACTCGTCTCTGAGATCCTTCAGATGAACGTGCACCACACCGTCTGGAAATTCTACCGAGTGTTCGCTAAAATTTACATCGATATTCCCCCGCAATATTGTTCTTTCCCTTTTATTTTAATGAATGAAAAAAGATCGGCTGGGGTACCGGGGGGGTGGGGGGATATGAGGGGAGCAACGGACGGACGGGGTTGGGGAAAGACAAGGATGCAAGGAAAAACAAAGAAAAGAACAGACAGGAAGACAAAATTTCTGCCACCTCGCGCGTCTTTCTATCATTGAACACATTTTTCCTCTTTTACATCGTATTTACATACTCAACGTCTCGATACACATATAAATATATATATATATATATATATATATATATATATATATATATATTTCTTTTTATAAAAATGTTAAAAAAAAGAACATAAAGAAAAAGAAAAAATATGATAAAATCGGAAGGGTTGTAATATAATGCTTACGAGAGAAACGTAAAAACATTATTACCGATTATATTACATCAAGACATTATATCAATATATAATATATAGATATATTTGTATGTATGTACGTATGTATGTATATTTGGATGAACGGTCATGAAAATTCGTTCCGTTCCAAAAAGAGAATTAATCCGCAATTCGTTTCCAAAGTCGCGTTATTAATAATTCAGTTGGGTAGAAATGAATCATCGTTCTCGCGCTTTTCTCGGCGCTTCCATCCTCCGATACGCGATTAAAGCATTAAGGACGTCTTTCGCAGAGGGATGAAAATAGAGAGAGAGAGAGAGAGAGAGAGAGAGAGAGAGAGAGAGAGAAGAAGAAGAGGGATAAACCCTCGAGGCACACGAGCCTGTTTGCTCTCGGCACCTGCCGCACTTGGCGCCCACATGCACGAGCCTGAGTCGAGGCACCCTTCCGATCGTATCGTTCGACACGCACGTGCGTACAGTTCGCACTTAACTGCGCGAGCGCAGCTTCCTCCAGCCTTCTCTCTCTCTCTCTCTCTCTCTCTCTCTCTCTCTCTCTCTCTGCCTCTCTCTCTCTCTGCCTCTCTCTCTCTCTCTCTCTCTCTCTATTTCTATCTTTCTCTATACCATGCAACCCCAATTGCACGCGCATCGTGTTTACGTTTCCGTTCGTAAACCGAAACAGGCGTTTCGAATCGATCGATCGTTCGTCTTTTACCGAATTTCTTATTTGCCCCTATCGTGATATTTTTTTGTCATTTTTCTTTTTTTTCGTTTCATTATGATTATTGTTCTTTTTTCCTTCTTTGTCTTTCTTTCCAACGATCTCGTTCGTATATATTCTTTCGAAGAAGAAAAAATCGCGAATGTCAGAGAGAGAGAGAGAGAGAGAGAGAGAGAGAGAGAGAGAGAGAGAGTGAGAAAGAGAGAGAAAAGAAAAATAAGAGAAAAAAGTATCAAGAGAATTTCATTACGCGGTCAGAACATCGGATCAAATCGAAATTGCATGTGTTTAAATTACACGTGTATTATCATTAAACACAGTGCACGCGTTATCCTTGTTATTCGACGAAACGAGATGCAAGATCATTGCAATACAAGTTTTAATCGTAGATCGTAAAAATGTGAAATTATTATTGTTGTTATTATTATTATTATTATTATTATTATTATTTCTTAATTTGTTATTTTCGACTTCGGAATTAATAAATAAGATCTCAATGAGATCAATAGATTAAAAACGTGAACTGATCAAACAATTAATTACCTAACACGTAGGCTATCACAATCGACAAAGTATATATTAACATTCGAAGAAAAAAAAAGAAATATCGATTAAATTGTCTTTATCGGCGAAAAGTTTTGGTAAGCCCTCCCCCTCCCACCTCTCCCCTATGTATCACGCTTATCTGTCCTGAACAAATCAGTTCGTAAAAGGGATCTGGAAGCGTGGACGCAAATATGAGACCACATTGTATAATAGCGTGAATACGTGGGTACACGTGCCGCGTGGTTTTACCTTTGGCATTGTGTTCTCCTCCTCTCTCACCCCCCCCCCCATGTCCCCCTTACCGCCACTTATACCACTTTGGCCGCACCTTAATCCCCATCGCTATCTTTCTCTAAAAACCCTTCGACCCTTTTATTTTGCCCGGAGACACGGCACGTGTCGACTCGTGCACGGCTCCGGGTGTTTCTCGCGTTTAAGGGCTTAAATTAATATCGTTGCCCGATGTCACCCCATAAATAAGCGTGCCGAAGGGGTGCCCGCCTGACGGAAGTGGCGAAGGGGATCATCCCTGCCGCTGTCGGTCTGCTCAGACGTCGGATACGATGAGTTTAAAGTCCACCTCTTGCGCCGTGATTATTTTCTCTATCTGTATTTGGCGTTTATACATACACATGCATATGTATATATATATATATATATATATGCGTGTGCGTACGTATGGAAAGTGACACGTGTGTTGGTTTGTTCCGAATTAAGACAGCAAAATTGGGGTAATTACTGGTCGATATTTGTCATAATTCTTTTAACGTTTGTTCTCTTCCGTTTAAACCTAAAGGGATGTAACTTCGTTGGATTGAATTATATCTATAAACGTAATTTTTAAGATTGAGTTATAGTGATTTCTCTTACGAAACGATATATCCGTCATATTTTCTGCTAAATAATTTCAAAAAGAGAGATAGTGACAAGAAGAGAGAGAGAGAGAGAGAGAGAGAGAGAGAGAGAGAGAGAGAGAGAGAGCGAGAGATAGAGAGAGAGAGAGAGAAGGATCAAGCAGAATGATTGAAGAAGATAGAAAAGAAAGTCGCTATTAAACTAGACATAAACTATCGAACGATTACGTGTACAGTGCAATAGTGCGTGCGTGCACGAGTTTTGACGAACGTGACTGTCATCATTCTCTTTACGATCGGATGAACACACACACACACATACACACGCGCGCGCGCACAGATCATACACGCAACTCAGAGAGACACGCTCGTACACAGAGTCGTGAATACGTATATATGTACGTGTGCTACGATACCTACGTAGACGCGTTACATACGAATACGTTCGGCTGACCTCGATCAACGAGGGGTGGGGAATGGGGGAGGGTGTAGCGCGACAACGAGGACTACGACTGTAACTACGACTACGACTACGACTACGACTACGACTACGACTATGACTATGACTATGACGATGACAACGGCAACGTTAGTAGCAGCACGATAGGAGGCGTAACGAGGACGGAGTGTCTATCGTTTGTTCGTGCGAAAAAGAGAAAAACGAATGAGAGGGATAGAGTGAAACGGGCTACGGAATACGTATATTGTCCTGCTCGAACTACTGAAGCAGTACCTTGCAAAAGGTAAAGCAAGGATAGATCGAAAGAGAGAGAGAGAGAGAGAGAGAGAGAGAGAGAGATGGATATGCATATATACCTGTAAGTGTATATACGGAAGGTGTGAAAAAGATAGATAGAGCTAGAGTAGAGAGAGAGAGAGAGAGAGAGAGAGAGAGAGAGAGAGAGAGAGAGAGAGGATGAAACGAGCTCTGCGAAGGACAAGCATTCCTATCTATCTATTTCGTTGTTGTGTATATATATACAAATATGTGTGTGTGTGTGTGTGTGTGTGTGTGTGTGTGTGTGTGTGTGTATGTTTGTGTTTAAGTTGCCTCCACCTGCACGATTGAAGCCATTAACACATTTATGCTCACGTGCACATGTGTGTGTGTGTTTGAGCTATATAGTATATATATATATATATATATATATATATATATATATATATATATACATATATGTGTAGTTCTACATACGTAATAGTAGTGCGAAGGAAAGCTGACACACGCGAATGCGGCCGACTGTGACAGGTCAGGCAGGCAGGTAGGCAAGCAGGCGGCACAAGCTTGTGCCAAGCGTCGCGACGCGTCTGTTCGACGTCGAATTAGCGCTAGTCCGATGACGATAACGTCAGAACCGAGTTCGGTTACCTTCGAATTCAACGGAGAATGTTATTCATTTTGATTGTTTTCCTACACGCACACACCTACACACACACACACACACACACACACACACACACAAACGTAGAAATAGATACGGACAGTTTAAAACATAGGATCTCATCAACAATTGTCTTGGTAAGAGGGGGTGGGGTGTAATGGTGACGAGGCCCCACACGTTACTCGACTAATTTTTCATATAAAAAGAAAAAAATGAAGAAGAAGAAGAAAAAGGAAAATTATCGATAGGAAGACAGGTCGTATTCTACAGGTCGGTAGAATAATATAATAAAACCCGTGGGATTGTATTAATCGACGAATATGACGCTCGTTAACGTTCGTTCATAAACAACGAGACGTAGAAATCGTTCGTTTGCAAAAATCTTGTTTATCTTAAAGGAGAGATTGACCGAGGAAAAAAAAAAGACATTTCAAGGATCGAGGATCGGCGTCGATTATTCGAGATAGAGAGCCGTTGATACGATTTTAAAAAGATGCCGACGAAATCAAATTCCTCCTTCCCCCCTTTCCTCGCCATCTTCTCTCTCTCTCTCTCTCTCTCTCTCTCTTATTCATTCCTTTTGATTTCGAGGACCATGAGTTTTACGAAATACGATAGAAATGACGCAACGATCTAATATTTAAGGGAACTTGAAACGGGTTCTCGAACGGAGATCGAGCCACGAGATTCTCGAAAGAAACCCACGTCGACGTTTTTCCCAGGGAACGTCCGATCTCTCTCTCTCTCTCTCTCTCTCTCTCTCTCTCTCTCTATCTCTATCTCCGTCTCGCTCTTCAACAACGACACGATTCCACGAAACTCAGACTGGCGGAATATCGCAAGAGAGTCGCCCTTACGGGAGAGCG
>OU426855.1:2156272-2163772 GCA_911387685.1 Dolichovespula media
AAAATATGAAAAAAAAAAAAAAAAATATATGGTTCACGAATCGAAAGTAATATCTTTCGATATATATCCAATGCGTTCGTTAACGTGTCTCCGATTATTGTAAATAATGATGCGTATCGTTCAGCATATACGTACATGTATATATATATATATATATATATATATATATATATATATATATATATATATATATATATATATGAATATATATCTATATATATTTCTTTTCTCCCTTTCTTCTTTTATTCTCGTATTTTCGTCATTTTATTTTGCCTGATTAAACTCTAGATGACAGAACCGTGAATTGACCGTGTAGCAATTTGCACCGGAACAATTTTCACAAACGCACAGTGGACGATGCACGAATTTCAAAAAAACGTGTTTTTCGTCTTTTTTCTCCTTCTCTCTCTCTCTCTCTCTCTCTCTCTCTCTCTCTCTCTTTCTCTTTTACTTGCGTTCTCTCTAACTCGTTTTACTTCTACCACATTTTCGTTACGAGCGGAACGTTGCTCTCTCGAAGTATCGGAAAAAGCTCACGTAACGCGAAAAGTTCGTAGTCGCGTGGTAGGCGACGCTCGACCGTGAGAACCATCGCTGCCGTTACTGTTTTTCCACGCAATCGAGTTCGTAGAAATTTTAATTTATCTCGACGAGAACGACGAGCTCACCGACGTCGAGATCTCACTCCTTCCCCCCCTCTCACTCTCTCTGTCTCTCTTTCGTTCTCTCACCTTTTATAATTCCATCGATACTATTTCACGGTGCCTCGGGTTTTCTGATTTTAAATGTTTCCTTTTTTTTTTCGTTTCTAATTTTTTTCTCTCCTTCTCTATTTCTCTCTCTCTCTCTCTCTCTCTCTCTCTCTCTCTCTTTCTTTTACGAATAGTTTCAAGAACAAAAAAAGTATAAAAATTCTACTATACCTAGAATTATCACCGAGAGAAGTACTCTATCTGGGCTAGCTGGTATGAAAAAAAAAGAATATAGAAAAAAGGAGAGAGAGAGAGAGAGAGAGAGAGAGAGATTTTCATTATGAGCAATCCTAACGAATGTAAAGTTGAGTACGTTCTCGGAAATAAAAAGAAATTTGTTAGATTTTTCCCAAGTTGTGTGTCAAAAAAAAAAAAGAGAGAGAGAGAGAGAGAGAGAGATAAATAGAAAAATAGATACGAATGGACAGACGTATGGACGAACGAACAAACGAAAGAATAAAATGGATATCCTGCACAAAAAAAAAAAAGATAAAAAGAAAGATCCACGATGAGAAAAGGAAGGAACTTTGAATCTTCGGAAGGTCCAATTAAGAAGACGACCGTAGAGGTGAAACGCGTCGCCGTTGCTTTCTTTAACGAGCACTCGAAGGTAAATTGAGAAAGGTTGGCTGCGAACGAACGAACGAACGAACGAACGAACGAACGAACGAACGAACGAACGAACGAACGAACGAACGAACGAACGAACGAACGAATGAACGTTCTCTATCGTCCCTCGACACGAGGCACGTTCGCGTTTAATTGAATAAAACCGGAACGACGACGATTCGCGTTTATTAATTCGATCGTCGTCGTCGTAGTAGTCGTCGTTGTATTCGTCGTAGTAGTCGCAGCAGCTGCATTTCCTCGTCTTGGTACTTCAGAACGGATAAGAAGGAAAAGGAGAGAGAGATAGATAGATAGATAGATAGATAGATAGATAGAGAAAGAGAGAGAGAGAGAGAGAGAGAGAGAGAGAGAGAAAAGGAAGAAGAAAATGAAAATTATTTCCCATACTTTTGGCCATTTTTTTACTTTTCCAAATTTTCTTTCGTTCCTTTACTTCACATTTTTCTTTCTTTATCTTTCCTCCTTCGTCGATATAATACGAATAGAAACTTTATTCTAATCAATTTTATGTATGTACATATACACATAAAGGAGATACCGTTCGATTGTACATATCTATTTAATATATCTACGCGAAATAAAAATTACCAGATGAGATCGTCGTTATAAAGGGGAAAGGCACTAATGAGATCCACCGTATCCCTAAGTAAATGTTATTCGAATTCTTTCTTTTTTTTCTTCTTCTTCTTCTTCTCTTTTAGATCATTGTACTCGCGAATATTTCTCATCGTCGCCGACAGAAAGACGAAGAAAGACACATATACACGAACACACACAGAGAGAAAGAGACTGACAGACAGAAAGAAAGAGAGAGAGAGAGAGAGAGAGAGAGAGAGAGAGAGAGAGAGAGAGAGAGAGAGAGAAGGATCCAGAGTGCAGTTCGTGTAGGAAAACGATTCCACTAGCAGACGGCGTTCGTTCGGATAATTAATTAATTAGCCGGAGTCTCGTCGGCGAAGTTAATGTGGAAAGAGATAAAGGGAGAAAAAGATAGAAAACGCGCGCGCGCACGAGAGAGAGAGAGAGAGAGAGAGAGAGAGAGACGTTTTCTGGGCCATTTGACGTTCCCCCACTTCGAATTCACGGTTGTCCTTCTCCTCCTCCTCCTCCTCCTCCTCTTCCTCCTCCTCTTTCTCCTCCTTCTCTGGGCGCCCCCTGTTCTCCTCTATCCGGATCTCGTACGCCCTTCACGAACGACCCTACGACCCTTCAATTTGCACGCTACAATTGTTTCTCCCTGGTCACCCTACGTCTTCTTTTCCTTCTCTCCCCGCCTATCCTCCTGTCCTTACCACTCCCCTCCCCCCCTCTCTCTCATCTCCCCTTCATCGCCATGAGACCGTCACAAAGCGAGAACGTTTACGGTCGACTCTTTTAACGACAGGGCACACGTTTCCTACCACTCCTTCTTCCTCTTTCTCCTCTTCATCTTCTTCTTCTTCTTCTTCTTCTTCTTCTTCTTCTTCTTCTTGCCCTTCGATCCTATTCTTCGACCTTCCTTCTATTTCTTTTATTCTCCTATCCATAAATATACATATACATATATATATATAGAATATATATATAAATATACATAGGATATATGGATATATATATATACATATATAGGATATATATATAAATATATATATATATATATATATATATATATATATAAATATAGGATATATATATATATATATATATATATATCCTTTGATCTATTTAATCGTTATCGTCAATCGTACGATCGAACGTCGAACGTCAAAGATTTTATCGTCGTTGAGAATTTTATCGCGTATAATAATCGCAAAAATGTCTACTTAAACGGCGCTGTAAACGCACGCGCAAATCGTAATTACTGACGCTCGCAATCGTCCGACCTCAAGCCGGATCCGACAAGGATTACAGAAAACTTTACCGGACTTGATGATTTTACGGCTCGGATAAATACATAAAAATAAAGCAGCGCGAAGCGTCGCTGCTATTGGGGACGGGGGGAGGGGGGGAGCCGAAAGGAAGGAAGGAAGGAAGGAAGAAAGATAGGAAACTAAATTAATAAATGAATAAATGGCAAAAGCGAGGCACGCTCGTTAAAAATCCTCTCCCCCTTTCCTCTTTCTCGCATGATCCTTCCCTCCTCCCCCGCCGCCCTGCTCTTCCCCGTCCACTCTACCCTCCACCTATTCCCTTTCCCTTCCATTTGAATACCTCGCGGCAAGTCTCCTGCGAACGGGAGGAGAAAACTGTAACGAGAAGGAATGTACAGAGAAGTATCGCTCGCTCGAATATCCCTCTTATCTCATCGATAGTAATACCTCGATAACGAAGTACTCGAAGAAGAAGAAAAGAAGAAGAAGAAGAAGAAGAAGAAGCCCTTACATACGTACGTACGTACGTACGTAAGTCGAAGGGAGGGTCTCCTCCTCCTCATCTAAACGTAGGAATCGTGTCGTAAGCGATAAAACGCTTTTTTCTTTTTATTTTTCCTTTCATAATTTTCTTCGAAAGAAACGACGAACGAACGAACGAACGAACGAACGAACGAACGAACGAACGAACGAAGAAAAGAGAACGCCAAGTTTTCATAGAACGTCGGGATTCGAGTGACCGACAAAGGGCGATCTCGGTACGGTGGAATAAGTTTGCCGGCGTAGGACGTTCGAAGTATAACGCGAGGGGTTGGAAGTTCTCTCGTGGTATCGCAGACGGAAACGTTACGTGCTCGACGAGTATCTCTCTCTCTCTCTCTCTCTCTCTCTTTCCTTTTAGAGTAGGGAAAGAGACGGTCGCATCAGGCTGCGTCCCTGGTGGCGTCGTTACGAGGGGGCGTCGCGTTTAGAGAGCGTCGACGTTGGAGCACCAGCAGGAGCCTGACGATGCGGTGGCCGACGGTGATGCGGAGGAGGAATAGAAGGAGGTGGAGGTGGAGGTGGAGGAAGAGAAGGAGGTGGAGGAGGAAGAGCAGGAGCAGGAAGAGAAGGAGGAGGAGGAGTAAAGGGTGGTAGCGACGCTCACGAGCGAGCGCGATATAGAGACAGAGAGACAGAGAGAGAGAGAGTGAGAGAGAGAGAGAGAGAGAGAAGAGGAAATATCGGTCTCTCC
The DNA here is from genome assembly GCA_911387685.1 of Dolichovespula media. Lineage (NCBI taxonomy): Eukaryota > Metazoa > Arthropoda > Insecta > Hymenoptera > Vespidae > Dolichovespula > Dolichovespula media. The sequence goes on from OU426855.1 coordinate 2,160,739, forward strand.
TTTGGCGCGGCAGAACGGCGTGACGTTGGCACGGCACTCACGCGATTCACTGTGCTAGCCAGCCACGCCAGAACCAGCAGCACCAGCACCAGCAGCAGCACTACTACCATCAAACCACTACTACTATCACCATCGCCAACAACTGGAGAAGCGTGGCGTGGCACAGAAGTAATGGTGGTAGTAGTGGTAGTGGTAGAAGTAATAGTAGTAGAGTAGTCGTAGTAGAAGTAGTAGAGTAGAGTAGTGTCGTCGTCGTTGTAGTAGTAGTAGTAGTAGTAGTAGTAGTAGTAGTAGTAGTAGTAGTAGTAGTAGTAGTAGTAGTAGTAGTAGTAGTAGTAGTAGTAGTAGTAGTAGTAGTAGTAGAAGTAGTAATAGTAGTGGTAGTAGTAGTAGAGGCTCGGCGTGGCTCGGCAGGGCGCCACTCGACGCCACGCGAAGAGGTACGAGGGGTGTGGAGGTGGTAGGTAATCACCCGGCGGCTCGCGTTATAGCGTCGTTACGCCGCAGCGCCGCTGTCCTCCTCCTCCTACTACTATTCCACCTTCCACCTCCTCTCCATCCTCTTCTTCCTTCGTCCTCATCCTCCACTCGCTCTCGTTCCATCCACGTCCTCGGCACTCACTCACTCTCTCTCTCTCTCTCTCTCTCTCTCTCTCTCTACCTCTCTCTACTCGTAGCGTTTTCTTCCCTTTCGCCTACTCCCTCTCGACCCAATCTCCTCCACCTCTACCGCCGCCTCCACCTCCTCCTTCTCCAGCTCCTCTTCCACTTCCTCTTCGTTCTTCCTTCGCTGAAACGACGGCAGCCTCGGTGCTTCGAGTCTCCGGTGGAACGAGCGACGCGGCTGCCTTTCATATATACCGCTATACGAAATACGGTTACACCCCCGCTCACCCCCTCGCCACTCACCCTCTTACTCCCTCGCTCTCTCCCTAACCCCCTTTTCCGTTCTTCCTTCTACTTCCCTTCTCTATCACCGTGCCGGGGTTCCTTCTTGCGCTCACCTCCACCTCCACCTCCACCTCCAACGGCGTCACCGTCGAGACCGAGTTTAATTATTTCATATCGCCGTACACGGATCAACGCCGCGACGCCGGCGTTGCCTGCCAACCGCGGAATCCGATCTTAGTCGTCGAGTACGACGACAAAACGTCGTCTCTCTTTCCTTTACCTCTTCTCCTTCTCTTCCTCCTCTTACCCCCTTTTCTTCTCCTACTTCTTCGCCTGACTTTTTTATTTACATTCCAATTTTCACGGATTTCCCGTCGCGAGATAGAGACAGACAAATTTTCTTATTTTCCCAGATTCTAGATATCGTACGATAAACGGGAATAAAAGCCAACTGCGAAACTACGCTTTAACGACGACTAATCGAGAGTAGCGGCCCGTTGCTGATTGATAACCAACCGCGTCACGCTTTCGTGGACGATCGAGTCGATGCGACGGAGGAAGAGAGAAAAAGAAGGGAAAGAGACAGACAGAGAGAGAGAGAGAGAGAGAGAGAGAGAGAGAAGGAGATAAAAAGAGGGAGAAAGAGAGCAAGAGGGAAAGAGAGATGGAAAATGAAAGAAAGGAAGAAAGGAAGGAAGAAAAAAAGAGAGAAGAAAAAAGGCTGATGGGAAGCAAACGCTGACTGGATCGAAAGAAAGAGAGAGAGAAAGAGAGAGAGAGAGAGAGAGAGAGAGAGAGACATCCCTGGAGAGATTTAAAGGGGAGACATCGATGTCGCAAACGTGCAGTTTGCGAGAAACGCCATAAAAATCGTTTCCGTCGCGAGACTCGTACGCGCTATCTTCCCTTCCCCTTCGCCCCCGCCCGACCGGCCGTTGGTGTGGTCACACAAGTCCCATACAACGTGCCGGATGACAAACTATGAAAATGCTATCGTTTAACGTTTCCCAGGGCGATTAATAACCGTTATTATTGGCCGGACCCCGTCTCTACATACCGTCGTCACGTCCTTTTCAAACGACTCTCATAAACGCCCAGGCATAAATAACTTTGATGCGCGGCCCGCCGTTACACGTCGACCTATTCTCTCTCTCTCTCTCTCTCTCGCCCCCGCACGTTATATCCTGGCTTCTTCTTTTACACTCTCCCGCGTTTGCTGCTTCCTCCTTTCTTCGCGCTTATTTTTCTCCATCCTTTCTCTCTCTCTCTCTCTCTCTCTCTCTCTCTCTCTCTCTCCCTCTCTCTCTCTTTCTTTCTTTCTTGTTCGCGCGACCATGACGAGTCACGTTAAATGATATACGAGCGTTTCACGAGTGTTCGCATATAAAAATCGGAGTGGTCGAGTGGGATTCGCCATTTTTTTTGTTTTATTTTTTTTTTGTATCTTTGTCTTTTCCTTTCCTCCTCTCCCCCCCACTCTCTCTCTCTCTCTCGTTCGTCGAAACGATTCGACGGTCACTTCTTTCCGTACATACATATGATTATCGATTGTCGTTTTAGTATCGCAGATTGGATTAATCGTAGGTTAAGCATTTCTTTTTTCTTTTTTTTGTATTTCTTATTTTCTTTCCTTTTTCTTTTCTCCCTTAACAACGTATATACTTACTATGCAAAAAAGAAAGAATTATATTACGCGTGCGTACATATACCGAAATACTTCACCTTTAGATGGAAAGCACAGGGGCGCGCGCAAACACACACACATATATATATATATATATACAGACAGCGAGAGAGAGAGAGAGAGAGAGAGAGAGAGAGAGAGAGAGAGAGAGAGAGAGAGAGAGAGAGAGAGATAGAAATTATATTTAGTTACGAATATGGGAACAAAAATAAAAGCGAAGATAAAGGCGATCGCTTGATAAGAGAGAAGGGTCCAAACGTATTCCCAGATAGGATACGATATTCCGTGATGTCCCAATGATGTTTCCTGAAGAGTACGAACTCAACGAACCCCCTTCGTATGACATATTTCTACGAAGGGTCGTTTCCCGGCCTTCGACGCGTAATTAATATATATATATATATATATATATATATATGCTTGCTACTGCTTCACTATGCGGCATGTGACTCTCGTGTA
>OU426855.1:2168772-2178772 GCA_911387685.1 Dolichovespula media
GTATTCGCGAGAGTGGACGTACAGTCATTGCGTCGTAGCTCTACCGAACGTATATGCATGTATATGTAACGTCCATATTTCTACACCCGTGTATGTATATATATATATATATATATATATACATACACGAGAGCGCGCACACAAATACATTATATTTACGAAGCTACACGTATGTGTGTGTTAGCGCGATCTACGCTCGTGTGCGAAGCCAGTTTACCGAACGACGCCATTACCACGCGCCGACGACGATGGCACTACTGCTACTACTAGTAAATGCGAACTGGTATAGAAAGACGAAAGATAGTTATCGCTTACGAAACACACCGAGGGCACGTTTATCGATTATCGACGACTACGACGACGACGACGACGACGACGACGAAAAAAAAAAAAAAGAAAAAGGAGAAAAAGAAAAATAAAGAAAGAGAAAGGGAGAGAGGGAGAGAGAGAGAGAGAGAGAGAGATAAAAAAGGAACAAAAAAAAAATACAGAAGTAAAAACAAGAAAGAAAGCGAGCAAGAAAAAGAGAAAGAGCAGAAGAAGAAGAAGGAGAGAGAGAGAGAGAGAGAGAGAGAGAGAGAATGAGAGAAAAGAAAAAACGCGATCCCACGGTTCGCACCTACCGACTATCTTCCGATAACACCGTTACGAAATAAACCTTTCCGGCTCGGCGAGCAACGACGACTTTTCTCGGTGCAGTTTGCCCCCGTCCCTCTTCCCTCCTCCTCCTCCTCCTCCTCGCCCTCCTCATCCTGTCGCCCTACCACGTTCACTACGACAACGAATGAATGCACGGATATGCAATAGTGTCAAAAAAAAAAAAAAAAAAAATAATTGTTTTCGATTAGAAAAGATGGAAGACGGTTTCGAAATCGACGATAGCTATAATAATACTGATTCTCCTTCGTTCTTGCATCGTTATCGTTCCTAATATTATTTCTTTTATATCGTTGTTTTGTTTCTTCTTTTTTTTTTTTTTATCGTAACATTCTTCTTTTCTTCTTACTCTTTTCTCTTCGTTTCCCTCCTTTCCCCCCCCCCTTGCCGTTCGTCTAACTTAAAACAACATACGTTTCCTTGCCTTATTTTCTTATTTTCCCAATGGCCATTCCTCCCGCCGACGATATACAAACGTTTACGGACAATTTGTTTGTTACGTTAACGGCCGATTAAATTGAACGAGTACGTACCGTCCGTACCGTGGATTTGCATCATTTGTATATTTAGGCATTATATTTGTTTAGCTAGCTTGACCGATATATCGCAAAAAGTGTATTAATTAATAAATAAACATTTAATCGACCGCGTATTTATCATTCCCGCCCCCCCCCCGCCTTGTTTTTTTTACTTTCACTGTAACAGACAATACAGATCTACGAAATTCGCGGGTACGCGAATAACAAAAGTTTGCTTTACGGAGGATGGGCGAGGGTGAGAGGGGAGGATGGGGTGGTTAGGAGGTAGATCGAAGAAGTAGATGAAGAAAGTCGTACGGCGTGAAGCCGTCGGATGCAGAATTCCGCAGAACTCTACTGCAGTAGATAATTACAAGGTCAGCCAAACGATCTTCCCCCAAGAGATGTGTACCACTAAAGACTAGCTACTTGAAACGTGGAATAGAAGTGGCCCGTTTATCCAACTGACTGATGAGAGAGAGAGAGAGAGAGAGAGAGAGAGAGAGAGAGAGAGAGGCGAAAAGAAGACGAAGAAGAAGAAGAAATTACAATGTTCAATTTAAAAAGAAAAAGGAAGGCGAATAATGGAGACGACGAGGACGGTACATAAATCCACGTAGTTGCAAGTATCTCTCTTGGATATCTCGCGAAAAAGTGGAAGGATCGAGATATCGAGTGGCGCGTCTTTCCAATCAAGAGATCGTTTCTCATGTCGGTTGAAAAACTCTTCGACGAGGATAGAAAGGTTTTTCCGCGTAGAGAGGTGACAGTAGGAAAGCCACCACCGCCGAACACTATTCCGATTGGATAGAGAAGGAGGGAGAAAGAAACAGAGGTATATATATGCGGAAGAGAAAGGAATTCGACGTAGCGCATCGCCGGCACCCACGACCATAGAAGATACCCTATTCGACTCTCTCCGCGTGCCCTCGTACGTGCTTCTCTCTCCATCTCTCTCTCTCTCTCTCTCTCTCTCTCTCTCTCTCTCTCTCTCTCTCTCTCTCTCTCTCTCTCTCTCTCTATCTATCTATCTATCTATCTATCTATCTATCTCCCTCTCAAACATACACGTTCTCGCATGCACACGTATATGTAGAGATACACGAGCAACGAGCAGCCCGACCATACATGACGAAAAAGCATGTGTGTTTGTGTGTGTGTGTGTTTGTGTGTGTGTGTGTGTGTGAGAGAGAGAGAGAGAGAGAGGACACGTACGTGCGTTTGCACGGAGCCACCACAGTCACCATCCTATGCTTCGTGTCTCACCCCCTCGACACCCCACCCCTCTGTTCCAAGCTCCTCGGTAACCCTCGCTCGGCCGGCGTGTTCCCGCCCTCTCCGTGTTTCCGCGGCCCGTTCCAACCACCCCGTTCCATGCCGTGTCCCGCAGGGCATGTCCCTATACACCGCCGTATTGAAATTGTCCAACCTCCCGAACATAGCATTGATCGATCTTAAATTGCGATAGAGGTCGAAAAAAAAATTTTCTCTCTGATCATCTTAGACATTAATTATCGCATACGTTCCAATCGCTAATAAATCGTCGACGGGATCGATCGAATTTTACATGAATTTCAAGGATTAAGGATCCATGACAATAGTTTCACCGACCACGGAAAATTCTCATCCCCTTTGGTGGCACGCTCCGCGGCACGCCCGGCCGTCTCTGTTATACTGCCGGCAGCGACCCAACCCCCTCCTCCTCCTCCTCCTCCTCCTCCTCCTCCTCCTCTCACCACCCCCACACCCCTCTTCCTTCTCTCGTAAAGCCCCGTACTGCTCCACCGCGTCGCTCTACCGCTCAGACCCACCAACCTCCCGTCCTCCTTCCCCCCACATCCACTCTCACCCACGCCTCCGTGCTGCTGCTGCTGCTGCTGCCGCTGCTGCTGCTGCTCTTGCTCTCTCTCTCTCTCTCTCTCTCTCTCTCTCTCTCTCTCTCTCTCACACACTCGCTCTCTCGCTCTTTCTCTTACTCTCTCGTTTTCTGTCTCCAACCCTCGACTCACCCCCAGACTACGACGCTCTGCGAGCCGCTCGTTAACCTGCTAGCGCCCCTCTAACCGCCGCTGCACGCTCGACGCCACCGCCACAGCTCGCTCGCTACCGGCGCTCTGCTATATTTACATATCAATATTCCATGGCGTGGCAGGCAGGAGGCAGGCAGGCAGGCAGCCAGCCAGCCAGCCAGCCAGCCAGCCAGCCAGCCAGCCAGCCAACCAGCCAGCCAACCATCCAGTCATCCAACCAACCAACCAACCAGACAGCCACGCTCTATTCCTCGAAAAGCATCGCCGCCGCTCTGCTTTTGCTATTGCTGCTATTGCCATCGCTATTGCTATTGCCGTTGATATCGCTGCTTTTGCTGCCATTGCTTCTTGCTTTTCCCCTTGCTTTGCCGTTACCGGTGCTGCTTCTGCCGTTAATACCGGCGCTTCTGCTTCTGCTTCTGCTTCTGCTTCTGCTTCTGCTACGTTCGCTGAAGCTACGAGAGCTACTGCGTTTCGTGTTTCATCGCTAGCTCAATTTTGCGATAGCGGAGAGAGATAGAGAGAGAGAGAGAGAGAGATAGAGAGAGAGAGAGAGAGAGAGAGAGAGAATGTGGACTTCTCGGATAAAAGAAAGGGAACGGGAAGCTTGTTTCTCCGAGCTCCTTTCGAGTTCCTTTGAAGATTTACGATTTAACGCGAAGTCGTTCGTATCCTGCCAAACGGAGAAACCTTCGTTCGTTCGTTCGTTCGTTCGTACCTGCCTTCCTTCCTTTCATCCTTCCTTTCATCCTTCTATCCTTCCTTTCGTCATTTCGTCTTTCCTTCCTTCCTTCCTTCCTTCCTTCCTTCCTTCCTTACCTTGATCTTCGAAGATCTTACGTTTATTTTTCTCGAAATCAAAAGAAAGAAAAATTAAAAGAAAAAGAAAAGATTACACGAGAACGGAACAGAGGAAAGAAATTCTTTTTTTCTTTTTCTTTTTTTTCATTCGGTCCACCCTATATAAGATCAAGATAGATCCAAGAAGAAGTCGGATGTTAGTGGGCGGCGGCGTCGGCGGCGAGTTTGTTTCTCCAAACGTTTTTCGTCGCTCGTTGTCCTTTTCATCGGGTCGCAAGGTCGGGCCGAACCTCTAAGGATGAAGTGGCGTAGCGTTGAGAGACGCTCTTAAGACGGTGTGTGCCGCGGCGCTCTCGAGATACTAATTTTAACCGCTTCCTTAGTCCACCTATTTATAGTCGTCCGACTCTCGAGACTCTTTAAAACGTCTCACCGGTCCATTCCTTGCAACGAAGGCGTCTCGAATAATTTAACGCTGGTATTCCGAAATGGGGGCGAGAGCTGGCCGGCTCAACGTTTAATACGTCTACCTACCATCTCTCGTACGTGGAACACACATTATTCTAAATATCGGCGAATAAAATAACTATTATTTATCGGTCAACGTTTCGATAACGCCCCTCCCCTCCCCTTCCCTCCCCCACCCCCGCCAAACTGCGACCTCGAGTTTTATTTATTCCGCGTACGATCGGAGGATCGAAGGAAAGGAAAAAAATTTTTATAACGTAAAGAACCAAAAAAAGGAACGATAACGTCGCCGACGCCATTACCGTGTGTTGTCGAAAAAAAAAGAAAAAATTCTAGACCGAGGCATTATAGGTGAAAAGTGAATGAAAGTGGAGGGAAACAAAGAAATAAAAAGAAATAAAGATAAAGAAGAAACAACTTAAAACGGATATACAAATTGAAAGTTAAATGCGGACACGATGTGGAATAATAGAAATTAACGACGGAACTATGCTTATATTACATTTTTGTCCCTTAAAAAGTAAGAGAGAGAGAGAGAGAGAGAGACACGCGCACAAGCATGGAGGGGGGGGGCGAAGAAAGATGGAAGGTCGGTGTGGTAAGGGGAGTGTGAGGCACACTTTCCATCGTCACAATGAGTGTGGGTATCAGAGTTTCACTGTCCTCTCTCTCTAACCATGGATATACATAGTAGTAGTAGACGTTCGAATAGAGAACGTAGATAACTTCTCCTGGCCTCTGAGCAGTAAGGAGAGAGACCTGCCTGTCGGCTACTACCAAGGAAGTAAGTTTGGTTGGAGTCGACATAGTAGCTGGAAGGAGAGAGATAGAAAGAGATAGAGAGAGAGAGAGAGAGAGAGAGGGAGGGAGAGGGATAAAGAGGATGAAGGGTAAGGAGAAGTTGAGTAGGCGGTAGGGTGCACCTGCCTCAAGGGGGTTTCGTGACCAGAACGACGGGCTTTCTCCTCGAGCCACCGCTACAAACAGCCCCCACCCCCCACCCCCTTTTCCTACTTCGTCTCTTACTACGAGCCCCGTTCTAACACCCCTGGGGCATGCAGCCTTGGCCAACGAGAACTTTGTACCGGACTAGAGAATCTCTCTCTCTCTCTCTCTCTCTCTATATATATATATATATATATATATATATATATATATATATATATATCCCCCTCTTTTCTCGCTTTATTTCTCAAACGAATCGGTCTCCACCGAAGACAAGAAAGAAATACGTAAAACAAAAGGTGCTTGAAAGTAACGAGAAATAAATATCTTAGTTATGGCTCAGATAGGAGGTCGTATTTTTGTAACATAAGTAGTTCATAGCACGTTCGGTTAAATCGAGCGAACGAGCGAGCGAGAGAAAGGTCCGAGCTAAATTCTTTTCTTTTCTTACGTAGATAAGAGGTCACATCTGGCGCCGTTCGTTGACGGAGAGAGGGGGAGAGTAAAGGGGGGTAGGAGGATTAAAGTGGGAGGAAGAGGGCAGAGGATCGGAAAGACGTCGGTGAAATTCTAAATTTTGTCATTTTCCAAACGAAAATTACTTTTTCTTTCCTCTTCTTCTTCTTTTTTCTTCTCTTCGATATCGCGTTTTCCCATCTTTTGTCTTTCTTTCATCATTGCTTTCCTTTACGGTTTGTCTCTTTATTTTATTTATTTGTTTGTTTATTTATTTTTTTGCTTTTTCCTTATCACAGTCGAACGAAGTATCGCGAAACGCTGTAATCAATTTGACGAATCACGAATACCAACAGAAAAGAAGAACTGTTGGCTGTTCTTGGTTGATCTTTAGACGATACCCTCGATATAATCCTATCGGATATCGGGCCAGATTACGGATTCGAAACATCGGAGGACTTCGTTATATCAAAAAAAAAAAAAAAGAAGAAGAAGAAAAAGAAAAAAGAAAGTAGAACGAATTCTTGGATAAAATAGATCGAGTACATAAGTCAGGTTATAGTTAGTTAGGTAGGTAGGTAGGTAGGTAGGTAGGTAGGTAGGTTGGTAGTCTTTGGCTTTTCATATTTCCCGTTCATGCGACGTATCGGAGACGACCGAACACCCTAAGGCGCTAATGTCGATGACGTAGGGGAGATGTCGCAGCGCAATACGAAGTCACGGATCAGAAGACAAAGAGGGAGGAGGGAGGGAATAAGGGAGGTAGCTTGGTAGGTAGATAGGTGGGTAGGTAGATAGGTATAGGGTGTAAGGTAGGGTAGAGATGGAAAGAGAGAAGAGAAATTGCCGGGAAGGCCGGAGGACGCCGAAGTGGGATTACACGATACGGCTGAATAAGTTTATAGAGAGCCCCGTGAGGCATCCTAAGGGAAGAGGGAGAGGTAGGGAGGAGGGGGAACTGGGCGAAGAAGGCGCTGAAGTTGATCAAGGAGGGCGGCATCCTAATGTCAAGCTGATCGATATCAACGTGGCTTCCTCCTATCGTCGACTTCGTAACGATACGAGAGAGAAAGAGAGAGAGAGAAAGAGAGAGCGAGAGCGAGAGAGAGAGAGAGAGAAAAGAAGAAAAATAAAAAAACCGAGAGAAACAAACAAACGAAAAGATGACTCGAACACGTATTCTCTCTCTCTCTCTCTCTCTCTCTCTCTCTCTTTCTCTCTTTTTCTTTCTGAATGATGGTCAAGAAAATGACGATAAAAACAAAAATGTTACGTCGAGTATCTCCGATACGATGATTCTAAATTCGTGTGGGAATGAAGTCCGACTACAAAGATTACTATCCGCGTTTCGTCTGAAACAAAAAATAAAAAAAAAAAAGAAAAACAAAGAGAAAAAAGAAGAAGAAGAAAGAAGAAGAAAGAAGAAGAAGTTTTCCTCCTCTTCGATATGCCGCGCGCGTCGTGCCATGGCCACGAGAAGCGGCGCGCCGTTTGTATGAGCGCCTGCGGAGAACGCGCGCTGGCAATAAATTTATCCCGGCACGCAATAATATTTGTGCTGGGCGCAGGAATATACCCGCGTTCCCGCTCTCCACCTAACCTTTCTCCCTCCCTCCCTCCCTCCCACCCACCCACACCCCCATTCTCTACCGTCTATCCACTACGCATACACACACACACACACAAGCGCCTGCGTACGCACAAACAACACGCGTATATAAAGGAGCACGGACGGTGTGTAACCACAAGCACAATCACTACTACTACACTACTACACTACTACTACTAGTACTACTACTACTACTACTACTACTACTACTACTACTACTACTACTACTACTACTACTACTACTACTACTACTACTAATACTACTACTACTACTACTACTACTATACCAATTGGTATAGCTTCCATTGCGACTATCAGACACATCACCACCACACCAACACACGTTATAACGCTTGCTGCTATCGGCTAGCAGCGTGCGAGCACCGCAATGGAACGAACACACGCGACAGACTAGCGCGATAACGATAACACGTCGACCGAATGAGCAAGAGAAAGGGAGAGAGAGAGAGAGAGAGAGAGAGAGAGAATATCGTGTGTACTCGCCCTCGAAAACGCTCCGCATATATTTCGCTTCGTATATGCGTGTCTCTCTCTCTCTCTCTCTCTCTCACTCTCTCTCACTCTCTATTTATCTATCTATCTCTCTCTCTCTCTATGCACGCGTTTGCCGGTGCTACCACTGCACTTGTACGAAGCGTGCAAAGCCATTTCGAAAGTTGAACACGAATGAGAAACTCATAGATAGAGTAGAGAACCGATGGAATTTTAAGGACCGATCCGAAAAGCGTTTCGCTTCGGAGGGGAGACGGGGGGAGGGTGAAATGACTAAAGCGACGACGAACGTTTAGGTATTATTTTCGCGGCGACGTTAATGCGTCCAAAGCAGGACACGTCGAAATATTCTCGTATGATCATCATCAAGTGCGAGTCTCGTTTACGAACACGAATATTTTAGTCTCTACGGTATGAATATTTTTGAAAAATAATTTCTCCTCCCCTCACTCCCCCCCCCATCCCCTCGCTCCAACCCTTGGACGTAACTACGAGGAACTCCTCCTTCTCTCTTTCCTTTTTCTTTTTTAACGCGTTATCCCGATTCATAATCCCTTTTTTTGAACTCTTAGAATGAAGAAACGAAGGGAAAAGAAGAAATTAGAAATATATATGCATATATACATATATATCGTAGCTAACAGATACGTTATCGTAAAATAACATAATTTTTCGTGGTAACACAGTATCGTCCGTCATTATATCGCAAATTCTATTTGAATACACGGAGATATATATGTGCGTATATGATCCGAAACGTGGATAGTATTAGTTAAGTAATTATGAAGAATTTTTCTTAACGTCCTATTTAAAATATTGCTGGATATTGGGTCGATATTAAATCGACTTTATCATGTCCACCTACAATACTTTGTTTCATTGAACGATATATCCAGCATTAAAGAGAGCGCGCGGGTACGCGCGCTAAAGAGAGAGAGAGAGAGAGAGCAAAAATAAAACCGAAAAAAATATATATATATATATATATAAAGGATTGTTCCTCCAGATCGGATATCCAAAGCCTAGTAGAAATAAAACGGGGGAATTCGAAAAATGAAAAGAATAGCGGAGCGCCGAGGCAGGAAAACGGCGATCGGGGACAGCAGCGAAATATCCACACGACATTTTTCACGGAATGTCTGAGTACGAACGGACGGAACGTCCATTTTCCATTGTGTCGGCGGGAAACGGTCGCACTTCTCTCGCTAAATTATAAACGAACACGGCAAAACGAGAACGAGAGAGATAGATAGATAGATAGATAGAGAGAGAAAGAGAGAGAGAGAGAGAGAGGAGAGATTCGCAAAAATACCTTCGGAGAAGTTCTCGCCGATAATCGATACGCGAGCTCTCGACGATGAAATACGAAGAAAGAGAGAGAAAGATGGATAGATAGACAGAGAGAGAGAGAGAGAGAGAGAATCTTTTCCAGTTTCTCTTTTCGATCGCTTAAATCATTGAACGAGGGAAATTTCAAAATTTTGCATGGGATTCGAAAAAGATGCCTAAAGGCACTTCGAATGAAAACGTAATAAAAAACAAAAAATAATATAATAAAAAAATATCGCCAAAGGAAATACATACATACATACATACATACATACATACATACATACATGCATGCATGTATGCATACTTGCATATATATATATATATATATATATATATATATATATATATATACATATATCACTCGTTTTCTTTATCTCTCTTTCTCTCTCTCTCTCTCTCTCTCTCTCTCTCTCTCTCTCTCTCTCTCTCTTTTATCTCGTACTCCACCTCTCCGTATCTTCGCCGGACCTGTCGCTTTGTCCATTCGCCTCCGTTCCGTTCGGTATGGCGCGAAATAACAACTTTTTTAAAATTCCGTCTGCAGCTTCGGTAGAGCCTCAGACCGCAGCATCGGATGAATGTTTAACGTGGGCGAACACGGCAGCATCAGCAGCAGCAACTACTACTACCACTACTACTACAGTAGTATTAGTAACACTAGTTGGTAGAAG
>OU426855.1:2183772-2191272 GCA_911387685.1 Dolichovespula media
TAATAACGGATGGTAAATAATAAAACGAATTAACGCTTAAGCGTATCGACGTAACGAATGATAAAGAAAAGAATATATATCTTGGACATCGGCCCGTTCATACGATCAAAATTTTCTGTCGAAGGTATATTAAAAAAAAAAAAAAAAGAAAAAAGAAAAGGAGAAAAAATAATTACAGAAAAAAAAAAAAAACAAGAAAGAACCAAAAGGTAGAGATCGAAACGAAACGACTCTTCTCAGTTTTATAACGAAACTTTCTCGAGAGACGAATTTTTGAATTACGGAATATATATGTATATATAGAGTGTGGTATATATATATATATATATATATACAGTTCGACGATTTCACCGTTCGATGGAAATTTCAAAATCGTTCGTAACTCTCGGTAGAAGGAGAGTAGTAATAGAAGGAGAAGGAAAAGGAGCAGTATAAGGAAGGAGGAGGAGGAGGAGGAGGAGGAGGAGGAGAAGGTGATGGTAAAGAGAGGGTGGTGGAGGTGGAAGTAGAGATGGAGGATGAGAGAGAGAGAGAGAGAGAACAAGCGAACTTAACGAGCGTACGCGTCGTACAAGTAGGAACACAGACTCTGTCCGGTGAATTACAACGAGAGCGTGCTTAGCAAACGATCGTTATCACGCAAGGCGGCAGCCGCCATAGTTATTGCCAGGCGTAGTGACCAATTCTAAGGGGGTTTTTCGAATCTCGCCTTTCGTGCATACGTCTTAATCCAGAGATATTCTCCTTTCCCTTTTTTTCACGTTCACCAACATCATATACACGACGAGGACGAGGACGAGGACGAGAACGACCACTACCACTACCACCATCACCACCACCACCACCACCACAAACAACATCGCCACCAACACCGCCATCATCATCACTGCCGCCGCCCTACATCTACCTTAACTCGAACCCCTCTTCTTCTCAGATGGTGCAAACGATATCTCGAGTTAAAGCATACGCTGGGAACACGCACGTGATTCCAAGAACCCGCACGAAAGCTCGAACGAGCGAGAAAGGGGGGGGGAGGAGGGGACCGGAGGGTGCGAGCACGAGGATCGGAGGTAGGGAAATAGGGATGGGGAGAACGTGGACGGGTGGTGGGTGAGAGGGTAAAAATCGACGAAACAAAAATAAATGATAATAACGAATACACGAATGTCGAGAATTGAATTTACCTTTCTCAATGACTTTTAACGATTTCGAACGAATGATTTTTAATGAATGAGTTTTTTCATTGTACGATCATTATCCATCGAAACGCAGCTATTATCATATATTTGTGATCATCGTGTTGATTTATATTATCAAAGATGCGAATTATACGTACGCCATTTCAATAACGATCCTTCTGTTTTAAATCTAAGTATATATACATATTGCGTGTGTGCGTGCGTGTGTGTGTGTGTGTGTGTACAGTGAAGGATTTTAAGTATAATGTCATATGGAAATACAAAGAATACTTAAGTTCGTCGCTGATATAATAGTACGTAGATTTTTTATTTCTTTTCATTTTTCATTCTCTTCTTCTTCTTCTTCTTCTTCTTCTTTTTTCTCCTTCTACGTCGTAATTCTTTCAGGGGATTCATTAAAAACGAGATCACCGTTTTCTATTCTCAAGATCTGCGGTGATATTATTTCCAGTAGGTAGGAAAATTTTCTCACGCGAATACACTACGAAGAGAATTATACTCGTCTCTACACGTGCATACGTATGTACATACATATGTGTATATATATATATATATATATATATATATATATATATATATATATATGTACGTACGTACGTACGAACGTACGAACGAGCTTTCTCAAAAAAAGAACCGAAAGTGTACGGAGAGAGGAGATTCCGTTATATATGAAAGAAGACACTTCGTATAGAAACGCACGAATCTAGTTAACGCAGAAATGGAAACGACCGTGTGTGGTTGGTGGTGCCTTTTGAGAAAGCAAGAATAAAAAAAAGAAAAAAGAAAAAGAAGAAGAAAAAGAAAGGGAAAGAAGGTAAAAGAGGAAAAAAAAATAAAAGAAAAAGTCGTTTGCCAGCGTCAGCCAGTCATCTGTATGCCAAAAAGCAACGAACGAACGAACGCATCGACTAGAATGTATGTATATATTTACGTATGTATGTATCTATATGTATATGTGTGTGCGTGCGCGCGCGCATGTACAAAAATGAATACGCGAAGCGCGCACGAATACACGCAGGTCGGCCAAGTCGGTATATATATATATATATATATATATATATATATAATATGCGGTAATATGTGTGGCAATGTTGGAGACGCGTTCCAAGATCTTAATTTTTCTGTCCCGGCCACTTTCGGTTGGGATCAAAATTTGCGATTCAAATTGGAATACGATCTCCGTGGCGGATACTCCTAAAGCGAATTCCTTTGCATTAACGGACTTTGCGATCTTTTGGGCATTAACCAAAGTATCAAAAAGTTATCGCGTTGTCCTCAAAAAAAAAGAAGGAAAAAAAAATAGAAAAATAAAAATGATAAAGAAAGGAAGATATAAACGAAACGAGAACGAGAACGAAACAAAAAAGATATCGCAATTCATTGAACGTTTTGAAACTTTCGATCGTATTATTATTATTCTTATTATTACTATTATTATTATTATTTTTATTGTTATTATTAAGATGCATCGAAGAAAATCTTCAATGATTAGTTACAATTGAACAAACAAACAAAAAAAGAAGAAAAAAATAAAATACGTTAAGAATTTTAAACGAATGAAGAGAGATCTTTCTTCAAAATCCCTAACACACACACACACACACACACACACACACAGAGGCATCCCTAAACAATGTCAACGCCTTTGTTGATTAACCTAACTTAAAAATGAATTTCTCCAAACAATTGTTAGGCGAGAGGATTAAAACGAGCAAGAGAACGATTGGGCTTGCAAGAGCGTAGACAGAGTGAGAAGCACGGATTGAGAACCGTATATACGACGGAATGAACCTTTGGATGGGATGAATACGGCAGAAAGACACGCGTAATGGTTAGATATATAACGTATAGGATGGATTGAGAGCGGATGATGGACCAAGAGAGGCCTTCGTTGGATGCATTAATCATTTCCATAACTCAGTGGGAACCTCCTACGAATTTACTCTTATAATCTCTCTCTCTCTCTCTCTCTCTCTCTCTCTCTCTCTCTCTCTCTCTCACACACACACACTCGCTCGCTCGCTTTTCCTCCTTTCCGTTATCTCCAGCCGATTTTTTTTTATCTCTTTCCTCTTTTTGCCACACTTCTCCCCCCCCCCCTCTCTCTCTCTCTCTCTCTCTCTCTCTTATATAGGGATTCGTCCGTGTGGCTCGCAAAGCCACAGTTTTATCCGTAGACAAGCGCGTGGGGAGAAACTCGTGGTAAAATAAATAACCAGAGCGACGCACGCGAGAGACGCCTTCCCATTCTATCTTTCTATGTCTTTCTGTCTCTGTTTCTCTCTCTCTCTCTCTCTCTCTCTCTCTCTCTCTCTCTCTCGCTGTATCTCTATCTATCTCTCTTTCTCTCTTTTACCCGCCAAGAGATACTTCTGACACTGCGTGACTTCGTCTAGACGAGTTACGTAATTCCTTTGAAAGAAACGAAGAAGGAAGATCGATCCTTACGTCGTAGTACACCCACATACACTTGTTCCTTTATCTATCTCTATCTCTCTCTTTCTTTCTTTATTTCTTCCTTTCTTTCTTCCATTCTTTATTGCAATTGTTTCTTTCATAATTATTCTTAACGCAGTAGGCAGTACGTGTTTATATACTCGTATATAAATTTTTTGTTATGCGTCCAAAGTTAGAGTTCCTTTTGATAAAATCTATCTCTATCTTTTACTCTCTCTCTCTCTCTCTCTCTCTCTCTCTCTCTCTCTCTATCTATCTCTCGTTAATTACCTATCTTTTTATTGACTCAAGTATACTATTTAAAAGTTAGAGATCTGTCAAAGAAGAAGAAGAAGAAGAAGAAGAATGAAAAAAGAGAGAAATACGGAGAAGTGAAAGGAAAAAAATGGTGGAGAAAGGGGAGAAGAAGAGGAAGAAGAAGAAGAAGGAGAAGAAGATGAAGGAGAAGAAAAAGATGATGAAGAAGAAGAAGAAGAAGAAGAAGATGATGATGATGATGGGAAAAGAGCGCACCGACATCTTGTCGAACTTGTCGACGAAGGATCGCTTCCGTGGGAGAGTGCACGCCTATCCAGAAGAGTCTTGGATAACTTCCAGCTCTCTTGGATGACTGGAATACGAAGAAAATTTCGAAGAAAAACTCGTCGGAACACCTTCTACCTATTTCTTCCCTCGATGTTCGAACCTCTTGATGTTGAACTCCTCTCTCTCTCTCTCTCTCTCTCTCTCTGTTCCTCTTGATATTGGTACTTTTTATCACAAACGACTATCTTCCCCAATAAAGTTTAAATACGTTTCAAAGGAACGAATCTTAATATTAATAATTACAAGGATAAATATCCTTTGATGAATTAAATTACGCCCTCGAGTTGTCCTTTTCATATCATATCATTTCCTTTCATTTCATTTCATTTCATTTCATTCCGTTTTCTCTTCTCTTTTTTCTTCCGTTTTCAGTATTTTCTTTTTCTTTTTTTTTTATTTTTAAAAATCTTTTAATCCTTTCCCTTTTCTCTCCTCCTCCGACGAATTTTTCGCGAACTCGTTAGAAAGGGTATATATTTCTGGATACATCCCGTCGGTCGTACGAGTAACAATATCTACGTAACATATTGTCACCCAATTCCCTCCCCCTACCCTCCCCCTAGCCATCCCCCAACCGAGTCTCGTGTCTCTTAAAGAATTCAAGAGATACCGAAATAGGAACGACGGCTGCTCTCTACTCGACTCGACTCGACTCGGCTCGACTCGGCTAGGCTCGGCTCGGCTCGGCTCGGCTCGGTTCGGCTACCATGAAGAATTAGCTGGAATTATTAAGTAGTGCGAAGTGCATTGATCGATAGAAATACGATAAGGAGGAGAAAGATGAAGGGGGGGGAAAGAAAAAAAAGAAGAAGAAGAAGATAAAAGAAGATAAAAGAAGAAGAAGAAGAAGATGAAGAAGGGAAAAGACTACGACGAAGAAGAGGAGGAAGAGGAAGAAGAAGGAAAAAGACGACGAAGAAGAAGAAGTAGAAGAGGAAGAAGAGGAGGATGAAGAAGAAGAAGAAGAAGAGAATGGATTAAAACGAAGGAACGAACGGTCGCGTACTAGTGGCGAAGCAGCCACCACCACCACCACCACCACCATCACCACTACCACTACCACCACCACCACCACCACTACCACTACCACCACTACCACGATCGATTCGAGATGATTGCTCTCGATAAGCGGACCGGGAGGAATCGGAAGTGGGATCCTTAGAGGTAATAGAGCGCTGCAACGAGCAGACACCTCGCAATTTGGCTAATGGCCTTCCGGCACAACGCGAGCGAGCTCGTTGCTACCTTAGAGAGATCCCAAAGTAGGAACTATGGTTGTGCGTTCGTGACAAGAAACAAAATACTTTTCGGTGGAAAAGGCACGCAACAACCTTTTCCTTTCCCCTTCGTTCTTCTCCGCCTCCTCTTCCTTTCTTTTTTTTTTGTATGCTCTTTTTCCCCTTTTTATTCCCTTTCTTTTTTTTTGTTTTTCTTTTCATTCCCCCTCTTCCTTACCCCAACTTTCTTTCTCTCTCTCTCTCTCTCTCTCTCTCTTTCTCTCTCTCTCTCTCTCTCTCTCTCTCTTGGATCGACGACGAACCGCCCCCTCCCCCGAAACACTTCCGATAGTTTGTGAAACGGAAATTGCGTGCCGCGTCGTACTTCTTGCTCTCGAATCCGATGATTTATGGTCGTTTCTGTTGCTCTGCTCTACCACGTAGGGCCAACCGAGTAAGAATCCTAAAGTCCATGAAAAATGCATCAAGACCTAAGCCTGTTACACGGTACATACGGGATAACGGGGAGAACGGAGTTGGGGTGGATAAGTGCGGGCGGGGGGAGGTCTCACGAAAATATCGATTGTTTACGCCGTCGTAAGTAGTAATAATAATGATGATAATAATATTTTGGGCGGTTATTGTCGCTGCACGACACGGGCCTTGACTTTTGCATCTTTCCGTATGAACGAATAGATAAATAATCGAATATACTAACGAATAAAAAAAAAAAAACAAAAAAACAAATCGAAGCGAATTTTGAGAAAAAAGCTAACAAGTAGTAGAGGAAATAAAAGAAAAAAAGGCAATTTAAAAAAGAGAGAGAGGGGGGGGGAAATAAAATAACGATAAGCTTTTTTGTTTTATATTACACAAAGAAAAGATTTCATCTACGACGAGGATTCGAGTATCTAGTCATTTGCAGAGAGAGAGAGAGAGAGAGAGAGAGAGAGAGAGAGAGAGAGAGAGGGAAAGAGGGAGGAAGAGAGATCGAGATAGATAAATAGAGAGGGAAGAATAGTAGGACGAGAGGAGAGAGGAGGTGGAGGAGGATCGTCATCATCGGTCGGCGGGTATTCGAAGCGTAAAACTGCAGGCGCACACGTGAACGCGACTGCACGCGAGCAATTATCCAACACCGTGTGGTTGATGGCAATTGCAGTAGCCGGGGATCCCACGGGTGCGATTGGCCCGGCTAGCAGGGCGCTGTCGCCACCAGCCGACGCCCTTTTCCTGGCACGTTCGAGTTACCAAACGAGCCCAGGAGCGCCACTCACGGACCCCATAGTGCCGCTCTGCCCTATCTCCAATTCTACACCGTATAATTGACCCAATATATACGCTCTATCTCCTACTACCTACCCTAAACTACAACGATCTTCTCTCTCCCTCTATTTATCTCTCTCTTTTTCTTTCCCTCTCTCTCTCTCTCTCTCTCTCTCTTTCTCCAATGATAAAAAGGATGCCAAATTTGATCGCCTCTACGGAATTTTCTTCTCTCTCTTCTTTTTTCCCTTTCATTTCTTTTCTTCTTCCTTCTTCGTTATATTCTCATCGAGCATAAAATCAAACTGAATTTTTTTTTTCTTTTTTTTTTATACGAACCTAATCGTTAAATATCGCGCAAGATCGAAAATTTCGTTGCGATTAGAGGTAACTTTATTCATTGGGCGAAAACAAAAATTAAAAAGAAAAAAAAAAAAACAAAAAGGTAAAGGAAATGAAGAAATGAAAAAAGGAAAAGAGAAAGGAGCGTTGTCATCGATAATAAATAATGAAAACCGGGACGTTAAAAATGACGTCACCTTATCCGTATCTGACGTTGGAAATCTCGAATGATTTGGTTATCCGCCGCCGCCGGAAGCTGACGCGCCTAAATGGGCAGCTTATGCATCGTCACGCGTCGTCGTGTGCGAACTTGCCACGAGGGAGACCTCGTGCTTCTTTCTATCGCTCGCGTCCTCTCCCTTTTACCTAACATTTTCTCCCTTGCTCGCTCGCTCGCTCGCTCTCGCTCACCGATCTCTTTCTAACTCTCACAC